>JAPEVW010000154.1:0-85000 GCA_027921565.1 Artemia sinica | reverse complement strand
AACATGTGTGTATGTTAGTTGAAAAATCTTTTATATTTGTTTAATTACATTTCATGAGACTGTAAAGAATTTTGAATGCAATACTTTTGGCAACGCAGAAAAATAATTTCAAATTTTTTATAGAAACTGCATTAGTTTAAATGAAAAGTAGTAAATGCAATTTAATTTTGATTTTGTAATTCAGTCATTTTTATAGAAACTGCAATAGTTTCACGAGAACCTAAACTACAATAGTTTCACGGGAAATCATCCGTACATAGGTTTTTTCCAAATTTTTAAAGAAAATTTGCAATTGAAAAGGGGATTTTTGCACCCAACTTATGTTAATTTCTGCTCGTTTTGAGTTTGATTCGATTATTTCCTACAAGTTAAGTTAGAATGAAAATATTCGTTTTAAGTTTTAATGTCACTCCTTACTTTCAGTTAAAAAAAAAAAACTTTAGAAACTGCATTAGTTTAAATGAAAAGTAGTAAATGCAATTTAATTTTGATTTTGTAGTTCAGTCATTTTTATAGAAACTGCAATAGTTTCACGAGAACCTAAACTACAATAGTTTCACGGGAAATCATCCGTACATAGGTTTTTTCCAAATTTTTAGAGAAAATTTGCAATTGAAAAGGGAATATTTGCACCCAACTTATGTTAATTTCTGCTCGTTTTGAGTTTTGACTCGATTATTTCCTACATGTTAAGTTAGAATGAAAATCAAGAATTTAGCGTATTTTAAGTTTAAAATGAAAAGTATTCATATGAAAGAAAATTAAATTGGGAAGACATAGGGGATTTTTGCATCCCAACTTATGTTAATTTCTGCTCGTTTTGAGTTTGACTCGATTATTTCCTACAAGTTAAGTTAGAATGAAAATATTCGTTTTAAGTTTTAATGTCACTCCTTACTTTCAGTTAAAAAAAAAACTTTAGAAACTGCATTAGTTTAAATGAAAAGTAGTAAATGCAATTGAATTTTGATTTTATAATTCAGTCATTTTTATAGAAACTGCAATAGTTTCACGAGAACCTAAACTACAATAGTTTCACGGGAAATCATCCGTACATAGGTTTTTTCCAAATTTTTACAGAAAATTTGCAATTGAAAAGGAGATTTTTGCACCAAACTTATGTTAATTTCTGCTCGTTTTGAGTTTTGACTCGATTATTTCCTACAAGTTAAGTTAGAATGAAAATCAAGAATTTAGCGTATTTTAAGTTTAAAATGAAAAGTATTCATATGAAAGAAAATTAAATTGGGAAGACATAGGGGATTTTTGCATCCCAACTTATGTTAATTTCTGCTCGTTTTGAATTTGACTCGATTATTTCCTACAAGTTAAGTTAGAATGAAAATATTCGTTTTAAGTTTTAATGTCATTCCTTACTTTCAGTTAAAAAAAAACTTTAGAAACTGCATTAGTTTAAATGAAAAGTAGTAAATGCAATTTAATTTTGATTTTGTAATTCAGTCATTTTTATAGAAACTGCAATAGTTTCACGAGAACCTAAACTACAATAGTTTCACGGGAAATCATCCGTACATAGGTTTTTTCCAAATTTTTAAAGAAAATTTGCAATTGAAAAGGGGATTTTTGCACCCAACTTATGTTGATTTCTGCTCGTTTTGAGTTTTGACTCGATTATTTCCTACAAGTTAAGTTAGAATGAAAATCAAGAATTTAGCGTATTTTAAGTTTAAAATGAAAAGTATTCATATGAAAGAAAATTAAATTGGGAAGACATAGGGGATTTTTGCATCCCAACTTATGTTAATTTCTGCTCGTTTTGAGTTTGACTCGATTATTTCCTACAAGTTAAGTTAGAATGAAAATATTCGTTTTAAGTTTTAATGTCACTCCTTACTTTCAGTTAAAAAAAAAAAACTTTAGAAACTGCATTAGTTTAAATGAAAAGTATTAAATGCAATTTAATTTTTTTTTTATATATATATTTAATTATGTAAAAGATCAAAACGGTAAGTAAGGAAAAATTATAACGTATATGAGGAGATTTGCCCCCTCCTCACATTTTGATCAAATGTCTTTGGAAGAAGGGTAGCGAAAAAAAAGGCTATATTTTTTTTTTTAGATCGGGAACCTAGATTGGATGATTACCATTACATAACACGTGACGGCTATTATGAAGTATGGAGATGGCGTTACAATAATTACTACTGTATATTAAAAAGGAAATTGGATGAAGGCGGGATAGAGGTGTTAACGCATGGAGGGTTGCGCGTATCCAGTTGTTATCAAATGCCTCATCAGGAAGCTCAAGAATGAGTGTGTTAACCTGGTCATGGAGGGAAGAACGAGGGAAAATAATAGTATTTTTTTATGCATTATTATACATCTAATAAAGCTGATTTACTTGTTTAAATGAAGTCCTATCCCTACAAGTTAAGTTAGAAAGCTAGGTCAAGCCACAATGTCATTCTATTGTTACTTTTCAGACAAAGAAGGGTCTCTGAGCCTTCCCTTTGATGCAGATGTTTTCCCTCCAAAATTGACCACTCCTCTCAGAAATGGGGGGGGGACGAAGGGAGCGTTAGATCCTATTTTAAATTGACAATACTTATCAAACATCACTTGTGTATTATACAGTACACTATCATCCCATCTCCTCCAATTCGCAAATCCCCCCTAATGCAACTGAACCCTCCATCTCCTCCAATTCGCAAATCCCATTACCCCTTTTTTTGCAAATGTTAAACAAACATTTCCGATTCGTCGTTAGGCATTTTTCAAATTTATAATAAATTACCTCAGTTAACAACTCCTTCAGGGTTACCTTCACTGTTAATCAGTTTAATCCTTTTTTTCTCCACTGATACAATCCAATCACTAATTAGAATCATTCACATTCCTATTATTCAAAACATTAACTAATATCGTTCATTGTCTACGTAAATTAAGTTATCTCCTACCCCTTAGAAATGAGGGAACGAAGGGAACGTTAGATCCTATTTTAAATTGACAATACTTATCAAACATCACTTGTGTATTATACAGTACACTATCATCCCATCTCCTCCAATTCGCAAATCCCCCCTCGTGCAACTGAACCTCCATCTCCTCCAATTCGCAAATCCCATTACCCCTTTTTTTGCAAATGTTAAACAAACATTTCCGATTCGTCGTTAGGCATTTTTCAAATTTATAACAAATTACCTCAGTTAACATCTCCTTCAGGGTTACCTTAACTGTTAATCAGTTTAATCCTAGAAATCTGGTAAATTGTGTCAGAAAAAACTTGTCCTTCATAACACGTTATGCAAGTTCCAGAATAATGTTGAAATTGCTATACAGGCAAGCAAATAGCATTGAAATTACTATATTTCTAGGCAAATCCAGAAGGCGCATTCCACTAACAACTTGGGATACAATTAGGCATATCATTAATATACAATAAAAAAAAGATTCGGACCAAGAACTGACCCCTGCGGGACACCACTAGCCACTGGGCGGGGTCTTGATTGTATACAAGCCATTTCTACAAACTGGTACTGGTTACTAAGTAAACTCCGTATAAGGTCAAGATCTTTACCTCGGATCCCATAGACCTCGCATTTTTCCAGGAGTAGGTCATTGTCAACTGTATCAAAAGCCTTCTGTAGGTCTAGAAACACTGCACCAACCTTAAATCCTTCATCTAAAGCTATATTAATTATACTAGTCAAAAATATCAATGCATCCTCTGTCTTCCTATCTTTTCTGAAACCGAACTGATTATTATTCAACAAATTAAACTTCTCTAAAAAATAGGTCAACCGATTACTAAAACATTTTTCAATAAGACGAGAAATAACTGGCAAGACTGAAATTAGGCGATAATTACCCAAATCATTTCTATCACCACCTTTATAAACCGGTGTCACTCTTGCTTTTTTTAAACAATCTGGAAACCTTCCTTGACGGAAGTAATCATTAATCAGTGATGTCAAAACACCAGATATACAAGGGAAAATACATTTTAGAATTTTTAGGCTCACTAGGTCACTACCGGATGAACTATTTTTCATACTATAAAGGGTGGGTCATCTGGAGACGAGGAAATCATCTCGGCTATTTGTAGGCCTACTGAACAAAAATGATTTAGAAACTCATCACATATCCCAGTACCATCTGCAATTATAACCTCATTAACAGTCACTTCAGTTGGTAGAATATTAGACCGCTGACCTATAACATTACGGATTATTTGCCAAGTTTTCAACGGGTTACCTTTAACATCCTTAAACTTCATACTAAAATATTTTTGTTTAGCCTCACGGAGGAGATTATTCAAACCATTACGAAAAGCACGGTATCGCTCTCTATTCTCATCCGTAGGTTTTAAAGCTTGTGACTTAAACAGTCTATCTCTTACATTTATTTTTCGAAGAAGGTCATGCGTTATCCATGGCTTCCTCCCATAATGTTTTCGACCTTTGTCCGTAAGATTTGAACCCATCCGGGTTGCAGCGGTAGCTAGCAACCTAGTAAGAGACGATCACGTCCAATGTTAAGAAATATAAAAAACCCCTAACTCCTAAAAACAGAGTCAGATCAAAACAAAAAGTACACCATTAGAACCGCCTTGTTCGAAACCCCTATAAAGGAAACTTACCGCCCTGCAGCTTGAATAACAAAGAAAATATATTGGCTTGATAATCAAGAAAATTGACTTTAACCACGTTATTCTCCACAAACGGGATATTTTTTTCTTTCTTTCTTTTCCACAGATAGCTTGGCACTGGAACATCGTAGAGAGTTGTTCAATGGCTCATTTTAAAGGAAATCTCTAGATTTAGCGCTATTTGTACTTAATTTTTTTTAATTAATTTTTTTACGAAAAACTTAATTTTTTATATACAATATTAATCAATGACGTCATAGTCTTTGGATGTAGTTAGTACATAAAGTCTGGATCATCGAATTAAAGCTGAAACTAAGTAAAGAACAATTATGCCTCCATATATTCACAGTGATCTATAAAATTTCCCATTACATCTATAAACTGTTCCACAGTTGCCGGTTCATACCTTGGAAGCTTTTCACTAAACATGCAACATTTCTTTTGGATATTACTATGAAGTTTTGCGAAAGCATCTCTAGCTGACTTTTCAACAAAATCTATTCTTTCAGAGATAATTTTAATCTTTAATTTTGAATATTTTTCGTAATCCCGGTAAAACATTCGTAAAATTTTTCTAAATTTACTAAGATCAGCCAGCATTGTTGCCATGTTTTTCGACTTCTGAATATAATTTTTAATTTTGCCCTTATGCGTTCTTTGCAGCTTGTGTAAACTGCAAAATATCCATGGTATCCGAGCAATAGTTTGAATATTTCAATTCAAGCTAGAAAAACACCTTAAAATGTTAAAATTAGTTTTATTTTTAGTTAGGTTCTAACTACCCGATGTGGAATTTACTATGTATTTTCATACCAAAAAATTCAATTTTTTAATATATTTCATTTTTCAGTTTAGAATTGCTAAAGTTATTATGTAAACTGCAAAAATATTTATGATATATGAGCAATAATTTTAATCTTTTAATTCAAACTAACAAAATACCTGAAAATTTAAAAATTAGTTTTATTTTTTGTTAGGTTATGGGTACATGATACGAGTCTTAAAAAGTTTCAATTAGATAAGAATATTATTTCTTGTTTTGTAATAAGATGCCTTGTAATAGAGTTATACGTAATTTAAAAAAACATTACTATACAAAAAACAGAGACAACATCTTGAAAAGAGAAAAGCAAAGGTATTCAACCGACAAGGCGTATCGAGATGCGAAAATTGAGAGAGCCAAACAAAACAGCAAGGAGTGTTATGTTAATGATGAGGATTATAGACATGCAAAAATTGAGACAGCCAAACAAAAGAGCAAGGAACGGTATGATAACGATAAAGATTACCGAAACAAACATAAGAAAAAAGTTGCTACCAGAATAATGGGTAGATACTGGGGTGACAAAAGCTATAATGAAAAAATTAAATTCTCTGCGAGGTTGTACCGAAGAACGCATAAGGACAAAGGGAAAAATTACATTCAGAAATACAAGAAGATGGCAAAAATGAAGGCTGATCTTTGTAAATTGAGGAACATTTTACGCATGTTTTATCGGGATCATGAAAAGTATTCAAAATTACAGATTAAAATTCTCTTTGAAAGTGCGGATGCTGTTGAAAAGTCGGCTAGAAATTCTTTGGCAAAGATTCATAGTAATATCCAACAGAAATGTTGTCAGTTTAACGAAAAGCTTCCAAGGTATGGATTGGCAACTGCGGAACAGTTTATAGATGCAATGGAAAATGTTCGACAACACAGTGAATATACGGAGGCGTACTTCTTTGAAAATTCGTACACCATTAGAACCGCCTTGTCCGAAACCCCTGTATAGGAAACTTTCTGTCCCTTGGCTTGAACAGCAAGGGAAATATATTGGCTTGAAAATCAAGAAAATTGACTTTAACCACGTTATTCTCCCCAAACGGGATATTTTTTTCTTTTTTCTTTTTTTTTTCGTTTCCAGAGATAGCTTGGCACTGGAACATCGTAGAGGGTTGTTCAATAGCTCATTTTAAAGGAAATTAATTGGGTTAAAAACCTTTTGTAACTAAAATAAATTATTTCTAAAAGAGAATAAATTTTTCCACCAAAAACTGCATTTTCGATGTCTTTTCACACTGCAGTTTATAATAAAGATCGAACTCTTCCTAAAAAAAGGAGTCAGATCAAAACAAAAAGTACACCATTAGAACCGCCTTGTCCGAAACCCCTTTATAGGAAACTTTCTGTCCCTTGGCTTGAACAGCAAGGGAAATATATTGGCTTGAAAATCAAGAAAATTGACTTTAACCACGTTATTCTCCCCAAACGGGATATTTTTTTCTTTTTTCTTTTTTTTTTCTTTTCCACAGATAGCTTGGCACTGGAACATCGTAGAGGGTTGTTCAATAGCTCATTTTAAAGGAAATTAATTGGGTTAAAAATCTATCCGGGTTGCAGCGGTAGCTAGCAACCTAGTAAGAGACGATCACGTCCAATGTTAAGAAATATAAAAACCCATAGTTCCTAAAAAAGGAGTCAGATCAAAACAAAAAGTACACCATTAGAACCGCCTTGTCCGAAACCTCTATAAAGGAAACTTACCGCCCTTTGGCTTGAACAGCAAGGGAAATATATTGGCTTGAAAATCAAGCAAATTGACTTTTACCACGTTATTCTCCCCAAACGAGATATTTTTTTCTTTTTTTTTTTCTTTCTTTTCCAGAGATAGCTTGGCACTGGAACATCGTAGAGGGTTGTTCAATAGCTCATTTTAAAGGAAATTAATTGGATTAAAAACCTTTTGTAACTAAAATAAATTATTTCTAAAAGAGAATAAATTTTTCCAATAAAAACTGTATTTTTGATGCAGTGACGTCATAATTACTATATAAGAAACGTCAAAACTGTAAATGGTCTCATTCATGAATATCACAATAAGAGACGATCACGTCCAACGCTAACATAACAATAAAGAACGAACTCTAATTAAATTTTGTTATTATTATAATAAAGATCGAACTCTTCCCTATACTAACTTGCATACGCAACTTCACTATAGTTAAGATTACAGTATTTATATTATACATCATTATAGATTATAAAAGGTTCAAATGTTTATAATAAAGAACGACCTCTTGTCTATACTAAATTTTATACGGCACTTAATTATAGTATAGGATAGTAATTCAACAGATAGCTTGGCACTGGAACATCGTAGAGAGTTCAATGGCTCATTTGAAAGGAAATTAATGGGGTTAAAAACCTTTTGTAATTAAAACAAATTATTTTATTACATTTATAATTCCTTAAGAAATCATAATAAGTAAAAATTACATAAAGGCTCGATCATCGAATATAAGCTGCAACTAAGTAAAAGACAATTATGCCTCCATATATTCACAGCTATGTATAAGATTTCCCATTACATTTGTAAACTGTTCCACAGTTGCCGGTCCATACCTTGGAAGCTTTTCACTAAACATGCAACATTTCTTTTGGATATTGCTATTATATCCGGGTTGCAGCGGTAGCTAGCAACCTAGTAAGAAACGATCACGTCCAATGTTAAGAAATATAAAAACCCATAGTTCCTAACAAAGGAGTCAGATCAAAACAAAAAGTACACCATTAGAACCGCCTTGTCCGAAACCCCTGTATGGGAAACTTTCTGTCCCTTGGCTTGAACAGCAAGGGAAATATATTGGCTTGAAAATCAAGAAAATTGACTTTAACCACGTTATTCTCCCCAAACGGGATATTTTTTCTTTTTTTTTCTTTTCCACAGATAGCTTGGCACTGGAATACAATAAAGAACGACAGCTTGCCCATGTTAACTAAAACATAAATAGGGATTATGTAATTTCCAATAGTATCATGGCTGTAGAGATGGCTGAAACCTAGTTAAAATAAAAAACGATCATTGGAATAACAAAATTGCATACCTTTGGAATTAGCTAGCTACTTGATTATTTGAGACTCGTCTCTTATCCGGGTTGCAGCGGTAGCTAGCAACCTAGTAAGAGACGATCACGTCCAATGTTAAGAAATATAAAAACCCATAGCTCCTAAAGCAGGAGTCAGATCAAAACAAAAAGTACACCATTAGAACCGCCTTGTCCGAAACCCCTGTATAGGAAACTTTCTGTCCCTTGGCTTGAACAGCAAGGGAAATATATTGGCTTGAAAATCAAGCAAATTGACTTTTACCACGTTATTCTCCCCAAACGAGATATTTTTTTCTTTTTTTTTTTCTTTCTTTTCCAGAGATAGCTTGGCACTGGAACATCGTAGAGGGTTGTTCAATAGCTCATTTTAAAGTAAATTAATTGGGTTAAAAACCTTTTGTAACTAAAATAAATTATTTCTAAAAGAGAATAAATTTTTCCACCAAAAACTGCATTTTCGATGTCTTTTCACACTCCAGTCTTTCAAACATAATCGTATACCAGCGGTAAGATTTGAACCCACGCCTCCGAAGAGACTGGTGGCTAACACCAGTGCCTTGGACCACTCGGCCAGGCTGCCTCTCATAAATAAATATATATGTGAATTTGGGTTGCAGCAGTAGCTAGCAACCTAGTAAGAGATGATCAGTCCAATGCTAAGAAATATAACAAAACTCCTAAAAATAGAGTCAGATCAAAACAAAAGTACATCATTAGAATTACCTTGTCTGAAACCCTACTAGATAAATAATGAATGTCATCATAGTTTTATATTAGAGCTATGACGTGAATAGAAAAACATGAAATTATATTGTTGTTTCTGAAGACGTCATGAAATAATATCATTGCTCTATGACGTCAACAAAATCATTACGCTGTGACGTCATAACTACTACTTAAGAACTAGAAAGATGAAAATGTTCTCATTCATAATTACATAATGGTTTCAATCAAGCAAGTCGCACGCAAGTTGAAAAAACAGTACTACACAAACAACAGAGATAGTATCTTGAAAAGAGAAAAGCAAAAATATTCAACCGACCAGGCGCATCGAGAAGTAAAAATTGAGAGAGCAAAACAAAGGTATTCAACCGACCAGGCGTATCGAGAAGTAATAATTGAGAGAGCAAAACAAAGGTATTCAACCGACCAGGCGTATCGAGAAGTAATAATTGAGAGAGCAAAACAAAACAGCAAGATGTGTTATCACAATGATGAAGATTATAGACATGCAAAAATTGAGACAGCCAAACAAAAGATCAAGGAGAGTTATCACAATGATGAAGATTACCGCATCAAATATAAGAAAAACCAAAAGCAAAGGTATTCAACCGTCCAGGTGTATCGAGAAGCAAAAATTGAGACAGCCAAACAAAAGATCAAGGAGCGTTACTGGGGTGACAAAATCTATAATGAAAAAATTAAATTCTCTGCGAGGTTGTACCGAAGAACGCATAAGGACAGAGGGAAAAATTACATTCAGAATACAAGAAGATGGCAAAAATGCAGGCTGATCTTTGTAAATTGAGAAACATTTTACGCATGTTTTATCGGAATCACGAAAGTATTCAAAATTACAGATTAAAATTCTCTTTGAAAGAGCGGATGCTGTTGAAAAGTCGGCTAGAAATTCTTTGGCAAAGCTTCATAGTAATATCCAAAAGAAATGTTGTCAGTTTAAAGAAAAGCTTCCAAGGTATGGATTGGCAACTGTGGAACAGTTTATAGATGCAATGGAAAATGTTCGACAACACAGTGAATATACGGAGGCGTACTTCTTAGAAAATTCGTATATTAATTTTGGAAGGAGCAATTGCAGTTTATGTAGCAGCAATAAAAATATATATACAAGCATACCTATCAACAGCGAAGGAAAAGCAATGTTTTTCAATTATGGCGAAAACGAGCCTGTTAGGCTTATTAAAAAATGTGTTTGTAAGACTAATGATTTAGAACAAATTCCTGGAACACCGACTCAAGAAAAAAGCATTTCTAACTGTGTTTTAAACAGTTCGTTTAGTTCTACTGAATATTTGGCAAAAAATTCTCTGTGTAGTAGAACAAACTGTCCTGAAAAGTACGAGACAACTATTGAAAAATGCTCTAGAACTAGATCTGACAAGGAAATTATGATGGCTGAAGTCACCTATAACAATCCGAGTAAACATTCAAAACCAAAAATTGGGCAGCAGGTTACTTGGCAATGTCACCCTGATATCTGCAAGCTCTATCCGATGGATATTGAATTATGTCAAATTCTTTTTGATATCCTTGAATCCGGGTTGCAGCGGTAGCTAGCAACCTAGTAAGAGACGATCACGTCCAATGTTAAGAAATATAAAAACCCATAGTTCCTAACAAAGGAGTCAGATCAAAACAAAAAGTACACCATTAGAACCGCCTTGTCCGAAACCCCTGTATAGGAAACTTTCTGTCCCTTGGCTTGAACAGCAAGGGAAATATATTGGCTTGAAAATCAAGAAAATTGACTTTAACCACGTTATTCTCCACAAACGGGATATTTTTTTTCTTTTTTCTTTTTTTTTTTTTTCTTTTCCACAGATAGATTGGCACTGGAACATCGTAGAGGGTTGTTCAATAGCTCATTTTAAAGTAAATTAATTGGGTTAAAAACCTTTTGTAACTAAAATAAATTATTTCTAAAAGAGAATAAATTTTTCCACCAAAAACTGCATTTTCGATGTCTTTTCACACTCCAGTCTTTCAAACATAATCGTATACCAGCGGTAAGATTTGAACCCACGCCTCCGAAGAGACTGGTGGCTAACACCAGTGCCTTGGACCACTCGGCCAGGCTGCCTCTGTGAATTTGGGTTGCAGCAGTAGCTAGCAACCTAGTAAGAGATGATCAGTCCAATGCTAAGAAATATAACAAAACTCCTAAAAATAGAGTCAGATCAAAACAAAAGTACATCATTAGAATTACCTTGTCTGAAACCCTACTAGATAAATAATGAATGTCATCATAGTTTTATATTAGAGCTATGACGTGAATAGAAATCCGGGTTGGAGCGGTAGCTAGCAACCTAGTAAGAGACGATCACGTCCAATGTTAAGAAATATAAAAACCCATAGCTCCTAACAAAGGAATCAGATCAAAACAAAAAGAACACCATTAGAACCGCCTTGTCCGAAACCCCTGTATAGGAAACTTTCTGTCCCTTGGCTTGAACAGCAAGGGAAATATATTGGCTTGAAAATCAAGAAAATTGACTTTAACCACGTTATTCTCCCCAAACGGGATATTTTTTTCTTTTTTTTTCTTTTTTCTTTTCCACAGATAGCTTGGCACTGGAACATCGTAGAGGGTTGTTCAATAGCTCATTTTAAAGGAAATTAATTGGGTTAAAAATCTATAGTAACTAAAATAAATTATTTCTAAAAGAGAATAAATTTTTCCAATAAAAACTGTATTTTTGATGCAGTGACGTCATAATTACTATATAAGAAACGTCAAAACTGTAAATGGTCTCATTCATGAATACATAATGGCTAGATCAAAGCAAGCTACACGCAAGTTAAAAAATCAGTACTAAAAAATCAAGAAAAGTGGCAGCTACTACAACATTCTGCCTAAACGGGATATTTTTTTCTCTTTTCTTTGTTTCCAGTATAATAAAGATCAAACTCTTCCCTATACTAACTTGCATACGCAACTTTACTATAGTTAAGATTACAGTATTTATATTTTTTTTACATTATAAGATTATTATAATAAAGAACGACCTCTTGCCTATACTAAAGTTTACACGCCACTTAATTATAGTATAGGTTAGTAATTCAACAGATAGCATGGCACTGGAACATCGTAGAGAGTTGTTCAATGGTATAATAAAGATCGAACTCTTCCCTATACTAACTTGCATAGGCAACTTTACTATAGTATATGATAAAGAACGACCTCTTGCCTATACTAAATTATATAGGCCCCTTAACTATAGTATAGGTTAGTAAATCCGGGTTGCAGCGGTAGCTAGCAACCAAGTAAGAGACGATCACGTCCAATTTAAGAAATATAAAAACCCATAGTTCCTAACAAAGGAGTCAGATCAAATTCAAAAGTATTACAATAAAGAACGACACCTAGCCCATGTTAACTGAAACATAAATAGGGATTATGTAATTTCCATCAGTATCATGGCTGCAGAGGTGTTTGAAACCTAGTAATGAACAAACCATTACAATAAAGAACATTTCATGTTAAAGATTGATCATTGATGCCATAATCATAGTTTGTAGCCAGGTCGTCTCTTACTATTCCAAAGAAGAAAAAGCCGTAGGCTCTTTCCTGTTTGTAATCATATAGTAAAGAATGATAAGATGCCTATGGTTTAATAAACGGTTATATAAAGGGGGTGTTAGAATACATAGCTTAATCAGTAACATCCAGATTGCAGCGGTAGCTATCAACCTAGTTTACAGTAAAGAACGAACTTCAGCCCATAGTAAATAAAATAAGATTATAATTTATGACTCAAACAAGTAATTTGTTTGCTTTGGTCTAAAATACTGTCAGCGATGGGATTCGAACCCTTTCCTCCGAAGTGACGGGTGGCTAGCACCAGCACTTTAAACCACTCGGCCACGCTGCCTCACATAACTATGTGAATATTTTATCATAAAGAACAAACTCTAGCCAATAGTAACTTAAATATTTTATATAATCCGGGTTGCAGCGGTAGCTAGCAATCCGGGTTGCAGCGGTAGCTAGCAACCTAGTAAGAGACGATCACGTCCAATGTTAAGAAATATAAAAACCCATAGTTCCTAAAAAAGGAGTCAGATCAAATTCAAAAGTACACCATTAGAACCGCCTTGTCCGAAACCCCTGTATAGTAAACTTTCTGTTCCTTGGCTTGAACAGCAAGGGAAATATATTGGCTTGAAAATCAAGAAAATTATAATAAAGAACCACCTCTTGCCTATACTAAATTTTATACGCCACCTAATTATAGTATAGGTTAGTAATTCAACAGATAGCATGGCACTGGAACATTGTAGAGAGTATTTCAATGGCTCATTTTAAAGGAAATTAATGGGGTTAAAAACCTTTTGTAATTAAAACAAATTATTTTTATTACATTAAGAAATTTTAATTATGTTCCTTAAGAAATTACAGTAAAGAACATACTTCCAGCCCATAGTAACTAAAACAAGATTATAATTAATATTTAATATTGATCAATGATGTCACAATCGTAGGTTGTATCCGGGTTGCAGCGGTAGATAGCAACCTAGTAAGAGACGATCACGTCCAATGTTAAGAAATGTAAAAACCCATAGTTCCTAACAAAGGAGTCAGATCAAAACAAAAAGTACACCATTAGAACCGCCTTGTCCGAAAACCCTGTATAGGAAACTTTCTGTCCCTTGGCTTGAACAGTAAGGGAAATATATTGGCTTGAAAATCAAGAAAATTGACTTTAACCACGTTATTCTCCACAAACGGGATATTTTTTTCTCTTTTCTTTTTTTTTGTATCCAGAGATAGCTTGGCACTGGAACATCGTAGATAGTTGTTCAATAGCTCATTTTAAAGGAAATTAATTGGGTTAAAAATCTATAGTAACTAAAATAAATTATTTCTAAAAGAGAATGAATTTTTCCACCAAAAACTGCATTTTTGATGTCTTTTCACACTGCAGTCTTTCAAAACATAATCGTATACCAGCGGTAAGATTTGAACCCACGGCTCCGAAGAGACTGGTGGCTAACACCAGTGCCTTGGACCACTCGGCCAGGCTGCCTCTCATAAATAAATATATATGTGAATTTGGGTTGCATCAGTAGCTAGCAACCTAGTAAGAGACGATCAGTCCAATGCTAAGAAATATAAAAACCCAAAACTCCTAAAAATAGAGTCAGATCAAAAAAAAAGTACATCATTAGAATTACCTTGTCTGAAAACCCTACTAGATAAATAATGAATGTCATCATAGTTTTATATTAGGGCTATGACGTGAATAGAAAAACACGAATTTATATTGTTGTTTCTGATGACGTCATGAAATAATATCATTGCGCCAGGACGTCAATAAAATCATTACGCCGTGACGTCATAATTACTACTTAAGAACGACAAAGATGTAAATTCTCTCATTCTTGATTAGATAATGGTTAGATCGAAGCAAGCTATACGCAAGTTGAAAAAACAGTACTACACAAACAACAGAGATAGTATCTTGAAAACAAAAAAGCAAAGGTATTCAACCGACCAGGCGTATCCAGAAGTAATAATTGAGAGAGCAAAACAAAGGTATTCAACCGACCAGGCGTATCGAGAAGTAATAATTGAGAGAGCAAAACAAAGGTATTCAACCGACAAGGCGTATCGAAAAGTCATAATTGAGAGAGCAAAACAAAACAGCAAGATGTGTTATCACAATGATGTAGTTTATAGACATGCAAAAATTGAGACAGCCAAACAAAAGTTCAAGGAGAGTTATCACAATGATGAAGATTACCGCATCAAATATAAGAAAAACCAAAAGCAAAGGTATTCAACCGTCCAGGTGTATCGAGAAGTTTACATTAAAGAACGAACTTTCTTCCATAGTAATTGAAGTTCATAAAGGATCGATGTGGTTCATTATAAATTATAAAAGATTTAGAGCTTCTAATGTTCAAAGATTATACAGTTAAAAATTTTCCCATACCCGAATTCGAACCCGGGCCTGATAGGTGCGAGCCAGCTATCCTATCCGCTAGTTATAATAAAGAACATACTCTTGCCTGTACTAACTGTTAAGTTATATAAACGATCGGTATAGTTAATTTTAAAATTAAAAAAACGCTCCACCGATATTCGAACTCACATTGTTACATTAAAAGACGATCACTGAAATAGCAAACCATTCCATACATTGGATTTAGCTACTTGATTGTTTGAGTTTCGTCTCTTACTATTTAAAGGAAGAAAAAGCCGTAGGCTTTTTCCTGTTTGTATTTACAGTTAAAAAACGAACTCAAGCCCAAAGAAACTGAACCCTGTGGTTTATTCATATTATCTCCATTATTTTAGCTAGGATGTAAATAAACAAGTTTCTTTTTTAAATTTTAAATTTAAAGGATAGTGATTTTAATTCAACCAATTAAAAGTTCTCCCCAACGCGGAATCGAACCCCGTTCTCCCATGTAACAAGTGGGCAGTGCTTACCATTAGACTATCGAAGACTTATAAAAAGTTACATATAAGATATGATAATAATTTTGATTACCTTGTCCGAAACCCCTGTATAGGAAACTTTTTGTCCCTTGGCTTGAACAGCAAGGGAAATATATTGGCTTGAAAATCATCCGGGTTGCAGTGGTAGCTAGCATTACATTAAAGAACGAAATTTAGTCCTTAGTAACTGAAATTATATTAAAAGACGATCATTAGGAGATCATACGTAAGGGATCGATACTGTAAATTGAAATTTTGTAAGTATTGTCGGTATCATGGTTTTATTGATAGCTGAATTACAAACTAAAAGAAATCGACCCCGGGTAGGGTCGAAAAATTAACAATATGACATATCGTCATAATCGTAGGTATTAACCATATATGAAGTAATAAGTGACTGCAATATTAATACGCAGTTATATTTTGACAAGATAATATAAGACATACATATTGGATCGATATAGTTCATTATAGATGGGAAGTATGTAAGTTTCAACGAATATCCAGGTTGCAGTGGTAGCTAGTCTGGGTTGCAGCGGTAGCTAGCAACCTAGTAAGAGACGATCATCCGGGTTGCAGCGGTAGCTAGCTACCGCTGCTAGAAAATTTTAGATTAAAGGACGATCATTAGAAGAGCAAACCATTACGTATGTTGCACTTAGTTAGCTGCCAGATCTTTGAGGTTCGTCTCTTACTCTTCCAAAGAAGAAAAAGCCTTTGGCTTTTTCCTGTTTGTAATCAGGGTTTACATAGTCAAAATGTTCTGTGTATTTATGAATAGATTCAGTATGAAAATCTTGGTTGCAGCGGTAGCTAGCAACCTAGTAAGAGACGATCACGTCCAATGTTAAGAAATATAAAAACCCATAGTTCCTAAAAAAGGAGTCAGATCAAAACAAAAAGTACACCATTAGAACCGCCTTGTCCGAAACCCCTTTATAGGAAACTTTCTGTCCCTTGGCTTGAACAGAAAGGGAAATGTATTGGCTTGAAAATCAAGAAAAGTGGCAGCTACTACAACATTCTTCCTAAACGGGATATTTTTTTCTTTTTTTCTTTTTTTCTTTGTTTCCAGAGATAGCTTGGCACTGGAACATCGTAGAGGGTTGTTCAATAGCTCATTTTAAATGAAATTAATTGGGTTAAAAACCTTTTGTAACTAAAATAAATTATTTCTAAAAGAGAATAAATTTTCCCACCAAAAACTGCATTTTCGATGTCTTTTCACACTGCAGTCTTTCAAACATAATCGTATACCAGCGGTAAGATTTGAACCCACGCCTCCGAAGAGACTGGTGGCTAACACCAGTGCCTTGGACCACTCGGCCAGGTTGCCTCTCATAAATAATATATATGTGAATCCGGGTTGCAGCAGTAGCTAGCAATCTAGTAAGAGACGATCAGTCCAATGCTAAGAAATATAACAAAACTCCTAAAAATAGAGTAAGATCAAAACAAAAGTACATCATTAGAATTACCTTGTCTGAAACCCTACTAGATAAATATTGAATGTCGTCATAGTTTTATATTAGAGCTATGACGTGAATAGAAAAACACGAAATTATATTGTTGTTTCTGAAGACGTCATGAAATAATATCATTGCGCTATGACGTCAATAAAATCATTACGCTGTGACGTCATAATTACTATATAAGAAGCGTCAGAACTGTAAATGTTCACATTCATAATTATATAATGGTTTCAATCAAGCAAGCTGCATGCAAATTGAAAAAACAGTACTACACAAACAACATAGATAGTATCTTGAAAAGAAAAAAGCAAAGGTATTCAACCGACCAGGCGTATCGAGAAGTAATCAAACAAAACAGCAAGATGTGTTATCACAATGATGAATATTATAGACATGCAAAAATTGAGACAGCCAAACAAAAGATCAAGGAACGGTATGGTAATGATGAAGATTACGGAGAAGCAACAATTGAGCAGGCTAGACAAAAGAGCAAGGAACGGTATGATAATGATGAATATTACAGAGAAGCAAGAATTGATCAGGCTAGACAAAAGATCAAGGAGCGTTATCATAATGATAAACTTTATAGAGAAGCAACAATTGAGAAAGCTAGACAAAAGAGCAAGGAACGGTATGATAATGATGAAGATTACCGAAACAAACATAAGAAAAAAGTTGCTACCAGAATAATGGGTAGATACTGGGGTGACAAAAGCTATAATGAAAAAATTAAATTATCTGCGAGGTTGTACCGAAGAACGCATAAGGACAAAGGGAAAAATTACATTCAGAAATACAAGAAGATGGCAAAAATGCAGGCTGATCTTCCTAAATTGAGAAACATTTTACGCATGTTTTACCAGGATCACGAAAAGTATTCAAAATTACAGATTAAAATTCTCTTTGAAAGAGCGGATGCTGTTGAAAAGTCGGCTAGAAATGCTTTGGCAAAGCTTCATAGTAATATCCAAAAGAAATATTGTCAGTTTAATGAAAAGCTTCCAAGGTATGGATTGGCAACTGCGGAACAGTTTATAGATGCAATGGAAAATGTTCGACAACACAGTGAATATACGGAGGCGTACTTCTTAGAAAATTCGTATATTAATTTTGGAAGGAGCAATTGCAGTTTATGTAGCAGCAATAAAAATATATATACAAGCATACCTATCAACAGCGAAGGAAAAGCAATGTTTTTCAATTATGGCGAAAACGAGCCTGTTAGGGTTATTAGTAAATGTGTTTGTAAGACTAATGATTTAGAACAAATTCCTGGAACACCGACTCAAGAAAAAAGCATTTCTAAATGTGTTTTAAACAGTTCGTTTAGTTCTACTGAATATTTGGCAAAAAATTCTCTGTGTAGTAGAACAAACTGTCCTGAAAAGTACGAGACAACTATTGAAAAATGCTCTAGAACTAGATCTGACAAGGAAATTATGATGGCTGAAGTCACCTATAACAATCTGAGTAAACATTCAAAACCAAAAATTGGGCAGCAGGTTACTTGGCAATGTCACCCTGATATCTGCAAGCTCTATCCGACGGATATTGAATTATGTCAAATTCTTTTTGATATCCTTGAAAATAATATAGCATTAAAATTTTCAACTGACGAAGTGGTTAATTTCTACCTTGGCGGCTTGGATTATTGTGAAATCAATTACAGGGACACAAGAAAGCATGGGCATTCGTTATACTGTAGCCCAAATGAGGGATGTCAGAGCTATTTACGTTCTCTAAGGGCACTAGCTCCACATTTTCCTGTCTTGAACTGTTTTATAATAAAGAACGAATATTTTACCGATTATCTACTAATAACCATATATGACGTAATAAGTGACATGACGTAATATCTAAAACCTATTGTGTAGCAATAACCATATATGACTTAATGAGCGACGTGACGTAAAAATTGAAAAAATTAATTTTTATTTTGTTTTCGTTTTTAGTTCAGAATCGCTAAAGTTATAAACTGCAAAAATATTTATGGAACAATAGTTTTAATCTTTTAATTTAGACTAGAAAAATACCTGAAAATTTAAAAATTAGTTTAATTTTTTGTTAGGTTCTTGATACTTGATACGTGACATAAACATTCAACTAATGGTTACATAATGGTTTCAATCAAGCAAGCTACACGCAAGTTCAAAAAAAACAGTACTACCAAAAAAACAGAGATAGCATCTTGAAATGAGAAAAGCAAAGGTATTCAACCGACCAGGCGTATCGAGATGCGAAAATTGATAGTGACAAACAGCGTTATTATAATGATGTAGTTTATAGACATGCGAAAATTGAGACAGCCAAACAAAAGATTAAGGAACGGTATGATAATGATGAAGATTACAGAGAAGCAACAATTGAGACAGCCAAACAAAAGAGCAAGGAACGGTATGATATCGATATAGATTACCGAAACAAACATAAGAAAAAAGTTGCTACCAGAATAATGGGTAGATACTGGGGTGACAAAAGCTATAATGAAAAAATTAAATTCTCTGCGAGGTTGTACCGAAGAACGCATAAGGACAAAGGGAAAAATTACATTCAGAAATACAAGAAGATGGCAAAAATGCAGGCTGATCTTTGTAAATTGAGAAACATTTTACGCATGTTTTATCGCGATCACGAAAAGTATTCAAAATTACAGATTAAAATTCTCTTTGAAAGAGCGGATGCTGTTGAAAAGTCGGCTAGAAATAATTGGCAAAGCTTCATAGTAATATCCAAAAGAAATGTTGTCAGTTTAATGAAAAGCTTCCAAGGTATGGACTGGCAACTGCGGGACAGTTTATAGATACAATGGAAAATGTTCGACAACACAGTGAATATACAGAGGCGTACTTCTTAGAAAATTCGTATATTATTTCCGGGTTGCAGCGGTAGCTAGCAACCTAGTAAGAGACGATCACGTCCAATGTTAAGAAATATAAAAACCCATAGTTCCTAACAAAGGAGTCAGATCAAAACAAAAGTACACCATTAGAACCGCCTTGTCCGAAACCCCTGTATAGGAAACTTTCTGTCCCTTGGCTTGAACAGCAAGGGAAATATATTGGCTTGAAAATCAAGAAATTGACTTTAACCACGTTATTCTCCACAAACGGGAGATTTTTTCTTTTTTTCTTTTTTTTGTATCCAGAGATAGCTTGGCACTGGAACATCGTAGATAGTTGTTCAATAGCTCATTTTAAAGGAAATTAATTGGG
Organism: Artemia sinica; assembly: GCA_027921565.1. Classification (NCBI taxonomy): domain Eukaryota; kingdom Metazoa; phylum Arthropoda; class Branchiopoda; order Anostraca; family Artemiidae; genus Artemia; species Artemia sinica. The sequence continues at coordinate 64,651 of JAPEVW010000154.1, read as the reverse complement.
TTAAAAATCTATAGTAACTAAAATAAATTATTTCTAAAAGAGAATGATTTTTTCCACCAAAAACTGCATTTTTGATGTCTTTTTCACACTGCAGTCTTTCAAACATAATCGTATACCAGCGGTAAGATTTGAACCCACGCCTCCGAAGAGACTGGTGGCTAACACCAGTTCCTTTGACCACTCGGCCGGGCTGCCTCTCATAAATAAATATATATGTGAATTTGGGTTGCAGCAGTAGCTAGCAACCTAGTAAGAGACGATCACGTCCAATGTTAAGAAATATAAAAACCCATAGTTCCTAACAAAGGAGTCAGATCAAAACAAAAGTTCATCATTAGAATTACCTTGTCTAAAACCCTACTAGATAAATAATGAATGTCATCATAGTTTTATATTAGAGCTATGACGTGAATAGAAAAACACGAAATCATATTGTTGTTTCTGATGACGTCATGAAATAATATCATTGCGCCATGACGTCAATAAAATCATTACGCCGTGACGTCATAATTACTACTTAAGAACGACAAAGATGTAAATTCTCTCATTCTTGATTAGATAAAGGTTAGATCGAAGCAAGCTATACGCAAGTTGAAAAAACAGTACTACACAAACAACAGAGATAGTATCTTGAAAAGAAAAAAGCAAAGGTATTCAACCGACCAGGCGTATCGAGAAGTAATAATTGAGAGAGCAAAACAAAGGTATTCAACCGACCAGGCGTATCGAGAAGTAATAATTGAGAGAGCAAAACAAAACAGCAAGATGTGTTATCACAATGATGTAGTTTATAGACATGCAAAAATTGAGACAGCCAAACAAAAGTTCAAGGAGAGTTATCACAATGATGAAGATTACCGCATCAAATATAAGAAAAACCAAAAGCAAAGGTATTCAACCATCCAGGTGTATCGAGAAGTTTACATTAAGAACGAACTTTCTTCCATAGTAATTGAAGTTCATAAAGGATCGATGTGGCTCATTATAAATTATAAAAGATTTAGAGCTTCTAATGTTCGAAGATTATACAGTTAAAAATTTTCCCATACCCGAATTCGAACCCGGGCCTGATAGGTGCGAGCCAGCTATCCTATCCGCTAGTTATAATAAAGAACAAACTCTTGCCTGTACTAACTGTTCAGTTATATAAACGATCGGTATAGTTAATTTTAAAATTAAAAAACGCTCCACCGATATTCGAACTCACATTGTTACATTAAAAGACGATCACTGAAATAGCAAACCATTCCATACATTGGATTTAGCTACTTGATTGTTTGAGTTTCGTCTCTTACTATTTAAAGGAAGAAAAAGCCGTAGGCTTTTTCCTGTTTGTATTTACAGTTAAAAAACGAATCCGGGTTGCAGCGGTAGCTAGCAACCTAGTAAGAGACGATCACCTCCAATGTTAAGAAATATAAAAACCCGTAGCTCCTAAAAAAAGAGTCAGATCAAAACAAAAAGTACACCATTAGAACCGCCTTGTCCAAATCCTCCATAAAGGAAACTTACCGCCCTTTGGCTTGAATAACAAAGAAAATATATTGGCTTGAAAATCAAGAAAATAGACTTTTACCACGTTATTCTTCCCAAACGGGATATTTTTTTCTTTTTTCTTTTTTTTTCTTTTTCTTTTCCACAGATAGCTTGGCACTGGAACATCGTAGAGGGTTGTTCAATAGCTCATTTTAAAGGAAATTAATTGGGTTAAAAACCTTTTGTAACTAAAATAAATTATTTCTAAAAGAGAATAAATTTTTCCAATAAAAACTGTATTTTTGATGCAGTGACGTCATAATTACTATATAAGAAACGTCAAAACTGCAAATTGTCTCATTCATGAATACATAATTGTTAGATCAAAGTTATAATAAAGATCAAACTCTTCCCTATACTAACTTGCATACGCAACTTCACTATAGTTAAGATTACAGTATTTATATTATACATCATTATAAATTATAAAAGGTTCAAATGTTCGAAGATTATAGAGTTCAAAATTTTTACAGTAAAGAACGAACTTCAGCCCATAGTAACTAAAACAAGATTATAATTATAATAAAGAACGACCTCTTGCCTATACTAAATTTTATACGCCACTTAATTATAGTTTAGGTTAGTAATTCAACAGATAGCATGGCATTGGAACATCGTAGAGAGTTGTTCAATTTTACAGTAAAGAACGATCTCTCGCCTATAGTAACTTATATATGGTGGTTCCAGGGATAGTTATACACAGGGTTATACACACACCGATATAGCTCATCATAAATAGTGTTTGTCAATTATTACATTAAAAGAGGAGAATTGGAATAAAAAATTATTGCATACATTGGACTTAGTTCGGTATACATGATCGTTTGAGGTTCGGCTCTTACTATTTCATAGAAGAAAAAGCTGTAGGCTTTTTCCTGTTTGTAATATTTTCCTGTGTGTCCGGGTTGCAGAAGTAGCTAGCAACCTAGTAATTTACAGTAAAGAACAATCTCTCGCCCATAGTAACTGATATACGACTGTAATCGGAGACTTTAAATTATATTTACAGTAAAGAACGATCTCTCGCCCATAGTAACTGATATACGACGTAACAATCGGAGACTTGATCCGGGTTGAAGCGGTAGCTAGTAACCTAGTAAGAGACGATCACGTCCAATGTTAAGAAATATAAAAACCCATAGCTCCTAAAAAAAAGCTTGGCACTGGGACATCGTAGAGAGTTGTTCAATGGCTCATTTTAAAGGAATTACAGTAAAGAACGATCTCTCGCCCATAGTAACTGATGTATGGCGGTTTTACATTAAGGAACGAACTGTTGCTCATACTATATGAAGTAATAAAAAGAATCATTTTATAGATGATTATTTTAATTATATTCCTTAAGAAATCATAATAAGTAAAAATTTCATAGACCGGGATTTGAACCTGAGCCAACTGGGCAAACTATCCCAACCACTAGACCTTGTAGGATATATTAAAACATCTGATTAATATAATAAAGAACGACCTCTTGCCTATACTAAATTATATAGGCCACTTAACTATAGTATAGGTTAGTAAATTGGAATTAGTTAGCTACTTGATATTTTGAGGTTCGTCTCTTACTATTTCAAAGAAGAAAAAGCCGTAGGCTTTTTCCTGTTTGTTTCCGGGTTTATAATAAAGATCGAACTCTTCCCTATACTAACTTGCATAGGCAATTTCACTATAGTGAAGATTACAGTATTTATATTATACATCATTATAAATTATAAAAGGTTCGAATGTTCGAAGATTATAGAGTTAAAAATTTTCCCACCCCGGGAATCGAACCCGAGCCTGTTAAGTGAAAGTTAACTATCCTAGCCACTAGACCAAATGGGACCATAAAGTAGTATGATTTAAGAACCATATGCATATTATTATTTCACCATGCCAATTATAATAATGCCAAAACAAAATCGTCGACTTGCAACCTTACTTTTGATTATAACAAAGAACGAACATTTTACCGATTATCTACTAATAACCATATATGACGTAATAAGTGACATGACGTAATATCTAAAACCTATTGTGCACTAATAACCATATATGAATTAAATACCGACGTGACGTAAAAATTGAAAAAAATTAATTTTTATTTTATTTTCGCTTTTAGTTCAGAATCGCTAAAGTTATAAACTGCAAAAATATTTATGGTGTCTGATCTAATATAGGGGCTTATTGGATCCAATTAGAATTGAATAGCAAATAATAGTCACAGAGATCTAGCTGTGTATTTCAAGTGTTCAGATACAACTTGACCTCTGCGTGGGGTGGATAAATCATTGTTCATTGGGACATCGATCAAAAGATCTTGGATCTCAGTCAATCCGGGTTGCAGCGGTAGCTAGCAACCTAGTAAGAGACGATCACCTCCAATGTTAAGAAATATAAAAACCCGTAGTTCCTAAAAAAAGAGTCAGATCAAAACAAAAAGTACACCATTAGAACCGCCTTGTCCAAATCCTCCATAAAGGAAACTTACCGCCCTTTGGCTTGAATAACAAAGAAAATATATTGGCTTGAAAATCAAGAAAATAGACTTTTACCACGTTATTCTCCCCAAACGGGATATTTTTTTCTTTTTTCTTTTTCTTTTTTCTTTTCCACAGATAGCTTGGCACTGGAACATCGTAAAGGGTTGTTCAATAGCGCATTTTAAAGGAAATTAATTGGGTTAAAAATCTATAGTAACTAAAATAAATTATTTCTAAAAGAGAATAAATTTTTCCACCAAAAACTGCATTTTTGATGCAGTGACGTCATAATTATTATATAAGAAACGTCAAAACTGTAAATGGTCTCATTCATGAATACATAATGGTTAGATCAAAGCAAGCTACACGCAAGTTAAAAATCAGTACTAAAAAATCAAGAAAAGTGGCAGCTACTACAACATTCCGCCTTAACGGGATATTTTTTTCTCTTTTCTTTGTTTCCAGTATAATAAAGATCAAACTCTTCCCTATACTAACTTGCATACGCAACTTTACTATAGTTAAGATTACAGTATATATATTTTTTTTACATTAAAAGACGATCACTGAAATAACAAACCATTCCATACATTGGACTTAGTTAGCTACTTGATTGTTTGAGTTTCGTCTCTTACTATTTAAAAGAAGAAAAAGTCGTAGGCTTTTTCCTGTTTGTATTTTCCGGGTTGCAGCGGTAGCTAGCAACCTAGTAAGAGACGATCACGTCCAATGTTAAGAAATATAAAAACCCATAGCTCCTAAAAAAGGAGTCAGATCAAAACAAATCCGGGTTGCAGCGGTAGCTAGCAACCTAGTAAGAGACGATCACCTCCAATGTCAAGAAATATAAAACCCCCCAACTCCTAAAAAAAGAGTCAGATCAAAACAAAAAGTACACCATTAGAACCGCCTTGTCCGAATCCTCTATAAAGGAAACTTACCTCCCTTTGGCTTGAATAACAAAGAAAATATATTGGCTTGAAAATCAAGAAAATTGACTTTTACCACGTTATTCTCCACAAACGGGATATTTTTTTCTTTCCGCTTTTTCTTTCTGCTCAGCTAGCTGGGCACTGGAAAATCATAGAGAGCTGTATAATAGCTCATTTTAAAGGAAATTGCAACATCTAGTCACTTTTGTATTTAAAAATAAAATACTTTTTAAAGTAGAATCAATTTTGTCAAAAAAATTGCATTTTTGATGTATTTTCATACTGCAGTCTTTTCAAAGATATTTGAATTTTGAAGCAATAAAACAGTCCATGTAATGAACTCTATAGTAATAATAGCTACTTGTCTCAATAGTAACCGAAACTCCTGGAACCAAAATTTTCTTTTTTGGCTTAATCGCTAAAATTATTATGTAAACTGCAAAAATATTTATGATGCCTAATCAGTAATAGTAATCTTTTAATTTAAACAACAAAAATACATGAAAATTCTAAAATTAGTTTTGCTTTTTGTCTCCTGGAAGAAATTTTTTTTTCATCTCAGTTCAAATTTATTATTGTATCCTGTAACCCGTAAAGTACATATCTCCATATTATTGTCTCATAATTGCAATTATTTTAGTTTTCAGTCCAGAATCACTAAACTTATTATTTAAACTGCAAAAATATTTATGGTGTCTAACCAATAATACTAATTTTGTAATTCAAACAAGATAAATACCTGAAAATTTTAAAATTAGTTTTGTTTTATGCTAGGTTTTAGATACTCGACACGGGATTTTGTGTGCTTAATAATTTTATTACAGTAAAGAACGAACATTAAATATTATAAAGAACGAATCCGGGTTGCAGCGGTAGCTAGCAACCTAGTAAGAGACGATCACCTCCAATGTTAAGAAATATAAAAACCCCTAACTCCTAAAAAAAGAGTCAGATCAAAACAAAAAGTACACCATTAGAACCGCCTTGTCCAAATCCTCCATAAAGGAAACTTACCGCCCTTTGGCTTGAATAACAAAGAAAATATATTGGCTTGAAAATCAAGAAAATAGACTTTTACCACGTTATTCTCCCCAAACGGGATATTTTTTTCTTTTTTTTTTTCTTTTGTATCCAGAGATAGCTTGGCACTGGAACATCGTAGAGGGTTGTTCAATAGCTCATTTTAAAGGAAATTAATTGGGTTAAAAACCTTTTGTAACTAAAATAAATTATTTCTAAAAGAGAATAAATTTTTCCAATAAAAACTGTATTTTTGATGCAGTGACGTCATAATTACTATATAAGAAACGTCAAAACTGTAAATGGTCTCATTCATGAATACATAATGGTTAGATCAAAGCAAGCTACACGCAAGTTAAAAAATCAGTACTAAAAAATCAAGAAAATCCGGGTTGCAGCGGTAGCTAGCAACCTAGTAAGAGACGATCACGTCCAATGTTAAGAAAAGAGATAGCTTGGCACTGGAACATCGTAGAGGGTTGTTCAATAGCTCATTTTAAAGTAAATTAATTGGGTTAAAAACCTTTTGTAACTAAAATAAATTATTTCTAAAAGAGAATAAATTTTTCCACCAAAAACTGCATTTTCGATGTCTTTTCACACTGCAGTCTTTCAAACATAATCGTATACCAGCGGTAAGATTTGAACCTAGGCCTCCGAAGAGACTGGTGGTTAACACCAGTGCCTTGGACCACTCGGCCAGGTTGCCTCTCATAAATAATATATATGTGAATCCGGGTTGCAGCAGTAGCTAGCAATCTAGTAAGAGACGATCAGTCCAATGCTAAGAAATATAACAAAACTCCTAAAAATAGAGTCAGATCAAAACAAAAGTGCATCATTAGAATTACCTTGTCTGAAATCCTACTAGATAAATATTGAATGTCGTCATAGTTTTATATTAGAGCTATGATGTGAATAGACAAACACGAAATTATATTGTTGTTTCTGAAGACGTCATGAAATAATATCATTGCGCTATGACGTCAACAAAATCATTACGCTGTGACGTCATAATTACTATATAAGAAGCTTCAGAACTGTAAAAGTTCACATTCATAATTACATAATGGTTTCAATCAAGCAAGCTGCACGGATATTGAAAAAACAGTACTACACAAACAACAGAGATAGTAACTTGAAAAGAAAAAAGCAAAGGTATTCAACCGACCAGGCGTATCGAGAAGTAATAATTGAGAGAGCAAAACAAAACAGCAAGATGTGTTATCACAATGATGAAGATTATAGACATGCAAAAATTCAGACAGCCAAACAAAAGATCAAGGAACGGTATGGTAATGATGAACATTACAGAGAAGCAAGAATTGAGCAGGCTAAACAAAAGATCAAGGAGCGTTATCACAATGATAAACTTTATAGAGAAGCAACAATTGAGCAGGCTAGACAAAAGAGCAGGGAACGGTATGATAATGATGAAGATTACCGAAACAAACATAAGAAAAAAGTTGCTACCAGAATAATGGGTAGATACTGGGGTGACAAAAGCTATAATGAAAAAATTAAATTCTCTGCGGGGTTGTACCGAAGAACGCATAAGGACAAAGGGAAAAATTACATTCAGATACAATAAGGAGCGAACTTTAACCATACTAACTTAAGTATTAAATCAAACATCCGGGTTGCAGAGGTAGCTAGCAACCTAGTAAGAGACGATCACGTCCAATGTTAAGAAATATAAAAACCCATAGCTCCTAAGAAAAGAGTCAGATCAAACAAAAAGTACACCATTAGAACCGTCTTGTCCGAAACCCCTATATAGGAAACTTTCTGTCCCTTGGCTTGATTATAATAAAGAACGACCTCTTGCCTATACTAAATTTTATACGCTACTTAATTATAGTATAGGTTAGTAATTACACAGATAGCTTGGCACTGGAACATCGTAGAGAGTTGTTCAATGGCTCATTTTAAAGGAAATCAATGAGGTTGAAAATTTTTTGTAACTAAAACAAATTATCTTTATAATAGAACCGGTTTTTTACGAAAATGGGAAATATATTGGCTTGAATCCGGGTTGCAGCGGTAGCTAGCAACCTAGTAAGAGACGATCACGTCCAATGTTAAGAAATATAAAAACCCATAGCTCCTAAGAAAAGAGTCAGATCAAAACAAAAAGTACACCATTAGAACCGCCTTGTCCGAAACCCCTGTATAGGAAATTTTATAATAAAGATCGAACTCTTCCCTATACTAACTTGCATAGACAACTTCACTATAGTGAAGATTACAGAATTTATATTATAAATCATTATAAATTATAAAAGGTTCGAATGTTCGAAGATTATAGAGTTAAAAATTTTCCCACACCGGGAATCGAACCCAAGCCTGTTAAGTGAAAGTTAACTATCCTAGCCACTAGACCATATGGAACCATTAAGAAGTATGATTTAAGAGCCATATGCATATTATTATTTCACCATACCAATTATATTAAGGCCAAAACAAAATCGTCGACTTGCAACCTTACTTTTGACACATTAGTTAAATCTTCATCAGGCTTAAAAAATTTTTTACAATAAAGAACGACACCTAGCCCATGTTAACTGAAACATAGATAGGGATTATGTAATTTCCATCAGTATCATGGCTGTAGAGATGGCCAAAACCTAGAAAAGAACAAACCATTACAGTAAAGAACATTTCATGTTAAAGATTGGTCAATGATTTACAATAAGGAACGAACTTCAACCCATAGTAACTTAAGTATTAAATCAAACGGTTCGTTGTCATAGTAAAGAGCTGTGTAATGGCTCATTTTAAAGGAAATTCCTGTATATAGAAACCTTTTGTAATTAACAAAGTTAATTATTATTATAAAACAAATTATTACGATGTGGTAAAGAACTAACTCTAGGCGATAGTAACTAATTTAATTTTGAAAAGAAAGAATTACAGCAGAAACCTAAATGATAGTATAAGTAAGCTACATATAATAACAACCGTCCACCAGGATTTGAACTCGGATCGCAGGATTCAAAGTCTTAAGTGCTAACCACTACACCAAGAAACGTTCATATAAGAAAGAATTTTAACAGTATATGATAACTTAAAGACCAAACTCTAACCATCAGTATTGTCTATCAGATCGTTTTATCCGGGTTGCAGCAGAAGCTAGCAACCTAGTAAGAGACGATCACGTCCAATGTTAAGAAATATAAAAACCCCTAACTCCTAGAAAAATAGTCAAATCAAAACAAAAAGAACACCATTAGAACCGCCTTGTCCGAAACCCCTATAAAGGACACTTACCGCCCTTTGGCTTGAATAACAAAGAAAATATATTGGCTTGAAAATCAAGAAATTGACTTTAACCACGTTATTCTCCACAAACGGGATATTTTATCTTTCTTTCTTCTCATCCACAGATAGCTTGGCACTGGAACATCGTAGAGAGTTGTTCAAAGGCTCATTTTAAAGGAAATCTCTAGATCTAGTGCCTTTTGCACTTAATTTTTTTTTAATTAATTATTTTTTACTAAAAACTTAATTTTTTATATACAATATTAATCAATGACGTCATTGTCGTTGGATGTAGTGCATAAAGGCTCGATCATCGAATTTAAGCTGAAACTAAATAAAGGACAATTATGCCGCCATATTTTCACAGTGATTTATAAGATTTCCCATTACATCTGTAAACTGTTCCACAGTTGCCGGTCCATACCTTGGAAGCTTTTCACTAAACATGCAACATTTATTTCGGATATTACTATGAAGTTATGCGAAAGCATCTCTAGCTGACTTTCAACAAAATCTATTCTTTCAGAGATAAGTTTAATCTTTAATTTTGAATATTTTTCGTAATCCCGGTAAAACATTCGTAAAATTTTTCTCAATTTACAAAGACCAGCCTGTGCGCTCTTTGCAGCTTGTGTAAACTGCAAAAATATCCATGGTATCCGAGCAATAGTTTGTATATTTCAATTCAAGCTGGAAAAAAATACCTTAATATGTTAAAATTAGTTTTATTTTTTATATAATAAAGAACGACCTCTTGCCTATACTAAATTTTATACGCCATTTAATTATAGTATAGGTTAGTAAACTTTCTCTCCCTTCGCTTGAACAGCAAGGGAAATATATTGGCTTGAAAATCAAGAAAAGTGGCAGCTACTACAACATTCTGCCCAATCCGGGTTGCAGCGGTAGCTAGCAACCTAGTAAGAGACGATCACCTCCAATGTTAAGAAATATAAAAACCCGTAGCTCCTAAAAAAAAGAGTCAGATCAAAACAAAAAGTACACCATTAGAACCGCCTTGTCCAAATCCTCCATAAAGGAAACTTACCGCCCTTTGGCTTGAATAACAAAGAAAATATATTGGCTTGAAAATCAAGAAAATAGACTTTTACCACGTTATTCTCCCCAAACGGGATATTTTTTTCTTTTTTTCTTTTTTTTTCTTTTGTATCCAGAGATAGCTTGGCACTGGAACATCGTAGAAGATTGTTCAATAGCTCATTTTAAAGGAAATTAATTGGGTTAAAAATCTATAGTAACTAAAATAAATTATTTTTAAAAGAGAATAAATTTTTTCAATAAAAACTGTATTTTTGATGCTTATAATAAAGAACGACCTCTTGCCTATACTAAATTTTATACGCCACTTAATTATAGTATAGGTTAGTAATTCCACAGATAGCTTGGCACTGGAACATCGTAGATAGTTGTTCAATGGCTCATTTTAAAGGAAATTAATGAGGTTGAAAATTTTTTGTAATTAAAACGAATTATCTTTAAAATAGAATCAGTTTTTTTACGAAAACGGGAAACATATTGGCTTGAATATAATAAAGAACGACATCTAGCCAATGTTAACTGGAAAATAATTATAATAAAGAACGACCTCTTGCCTTTATTAATTTATATTAAAGTTATTATATTTAGCTAAGAGGTAGGGAAACTGAGTTACTTTTTTAAATTGTAAATTTAAGAGATACTACTTTAAATTCAATATATTAAAACAAATTTCTGACGGGGAATCGAACCCAGGTCTTCCGCATGACTAACAGCGATAGTGACCACTGTACTATCAGAGACTTAAAATATATAAATAATGTTTAAGTCATGATATTAAATTAGTTAATACATCTTTGTACATGTTTTTTCCGGGTTGCAGCGGTAGCTAGCAACCTAGTAAGAGACGATCACGTCCAATGTTAAGAAATATAAAAACCCATAGTTCCTAACAAAGGAGTCAGATCAAAACAAAAAGTACACCATTAGAACCGCCTTGTCCAAAACCCCTGTAAAGTAAACTTTCTGTCCCTTGGCTTGACAGCAAGGGAAATATATTGGCTTGAAAATCAAGAAAAGTGGCAGCTACTACAACATTCTGCCTAAACGGGATATTTTTTTTTCTTTGTTCCCAGAGATAGCTTGGCACTGGAACATCGTAGATAGTTGTTCAATGGTTCATTTTAAAGGAAATTAATTGGGTTTAAAATCTATAGTAACTAAAATAAATTATTTCTAAAAGAGAATTATAATAAAGAACGAACTCTTGCCTATACTAAATTACACACTCAACTTAATTATAGTAAATGATATAGTAATGATATGGTTCTATTGATTCGGGTTGCAGCGGTAGCTAGCAACCTAGTAAGAGACGATCACGTCCAATGTTAAGAAATATAAAAACCCATAGTTCCTAACAGAGGAGTCAGATCAAAACAAAAAGTACACCATTAGAACCGCCTTGTCCGAAACCCCTGTATAGGAAACTTTCTGTCCCTTGGCTTGAACAGCAAGGGAAATATATTGGCTTGAAAATCAAGAAAATTGACTTTAACCACGTTATTCTCCCCAAACGGGATATCTTTTTCGTTTTTCTTTTTTTTTCTTTTCCACAGATAGCTCGGCACTGGAACATCGTAGAGGGTTGTTCAATAGCTCATTTTAAAGTAAATTAATTGGGTTAAAAATCTTTTGTAACTAAAATAAATTATTTCTAAAAGAGAATCAATTTTTCCACCAAAAACTGCATTTTCGATGTCTTTTCACACTCCAAGTCTTTCAAACATAATCGTATACCAATATAATAAAGATCAAACTCTTCCCTATACTAACTTGCATACGCAACTTCACTATAGTTAAGATTACAGTATTTATATGAAATAACAAACCATTCCATACATATTGGACTTAGTTAGCTACTTGATTGTTTGAGTTTCGTCTCTTACTATTTAAAAGAAGAAAAAGCCGTAGGCTTTTTCCTGTTTGTATTTATAGTTAAAAAACGAACTCAAGTCCAAAGAAACTGAACACTGTGGTTCATTCATATTATCTTCATTATTTGAGCTAGAATGTAAATAAACAAGTTTCTTTTTTAAAATTTATACCTAAAGGATCGATCTGAAAATTAGTAAATGACAAACAACAGCATGTAATTGAATATCTTAGTTGCCTGATTTTCTGTGGTTTTTTAATTTAAAACACGAGACAGAGTATAGTTGAAAACAAAGGTGGTAAAAAATTCCTTCGACCTGGATTTGAACCAGCGACATACGTCCGTTTGCCGTCCGACGACTCTACCAACTGAGCTACCGAAGGCTTATACTATTATTTGACTAAATATTATATCATTTATATCCGGGTTGCAGCGGTAGCTAGCAACCTAGCAAGAGACGATCACGTCCAATGTTAAGATATATAAAAACCCATAACTCCTAAGAAAAAGATCAAATCAAAACAAAAAGTACTCCATTAGAACTGCCATGTCTGAAACCCCTGTATAGGAAATTTTCTGTCACTTGGATTGAAACAGCAATAGAAATATATTGGCTCGAAAATCAAGAAAAATTGACTTTAACCACGTTATTTTCCACAAACGACATATTTTTTTTCTTTCTCTTTTTTGTCTTTTCCACAGATAGCTTGGCACTGGATCATCGTAGAGAGTTGTTCAATGGCTCATTTTAAAGGAAATTAATTGTGTTAAATTATAAGGACGATCACGTCCAATGTTAAGAAATATAAAACCCCCTAACTCCTAAAAAAAGAGTCAAATCAAAACAAAAAGTACACCGTTAAAAAACCGCCTTGTTTGAAACCCAAATGAAGGAAATTATAATAAAGATCGAACTCTTCCCTATACTAACTTGCATAGGCAACTTCACTATAGTTAAGATTACAGTAAAGAACGAACTCTCAGCTATAGTAAATATCGAATTCTAAATTATCATGGTGGCAGCTGTAGTTGCAACGTAGTAAAAGGCCAACCGTGGCCCATAGTAGCCAAAGGGTAAAAAACGTGATTGGAGAGAAAAACTATTTCATCGGATACAGCTGAAACCTATCACAGAAGAAACCACGGAAAATAGTAACTAAAAACTTAAGATAATACAAGCATCTTTTAAAAAGTTACTTGTTTGGGGTATAGTTTCATTCTGAGGTTTGTCTCTTACTCTTTCAACTAAGATTCGACTACTCTTTCTTAATTTTTCTGTTTGTAATCAGGGTTGCAGCAGTAGTTAGCAACCTAGTAAGAGACTAAGAAATCCATACTAAGAAATTCAATAGCCCATAACTCCTAATACATTTTAAAATTGCTCTACAAACTAAGAAAAAGCCATAGGCTTTTGGTCATTTGCCTTTTGAATTTGCGTATTGCCTTTGGTCATTTGAACATAACTCTCTTCAAATCCTGGAAGTTTCAATTTAATACAATTAGCCGTTGCTATGACATTGCTGATATATCCTTTTGATAATTCATATACTTTTAGTTATTTTGATCTTAATGCTCTTAGCCTTACAAGTAGTTGCAACAGAGGTAGTATCCGGGTTGCAGCGGTAGCTAGCAACCTAGTAAGAGACGATCACGTCCAATGTTAAGAAATATAAAAAACCCATAGTTCCTAACAAAGGAGTCAGATCAAAACAAAATAATAGTAAAGAAAACGATCACGTCCCATTATTACATAAAAGAGAGTTTATTATAAATGGGGACTATGTAAGCTTCAGTGGATATAGCTGAAACCTAGTAAAGAACAAATTATATTGAAGTACAGTATTTATATAATGATAAAGCAAAAGGTACGAGAAAAAAACTGCAAAAATTTTGTAAACTGCAAAAAATATTAAGGATGTTTTAGTAACAAATTCAGATACATTCCTAGGAAATTTTTAAATGAGTTTTATTTTATCTTAACGTTTAAACAACTTCATACAATTTGATATTTTTCTTGGAATAGTCGGCGAAAGAAGTAGTATTTTTTAAAAAGATGGCTGATAGCGAATATAGGCCACAACCTGAAATGCTTACTCATATTGAAAACTTATGCGGACTGAATTTTCAGCCGAATCCATTTTTAGTTTTCAGCAAAGCCGACCTCCTGGAATTATTAGCACATATGATCCTACTTCTGCCAAAATTGTACAATTGTATTAGTACAATTGATTCTACTTCTGCCGAAAACTGGAATGAATATCGAGCGTCTCAGTTTCTCTCACGGCTCATACCAATACCATGCAAATACAATTTGATGTGTTCGTGAAGCTATATCTAACGTAGAAAAGAGAGAATATATATGACTGTTCCTGCAGCCATAGCTCTAGATACTAAAGGTCCGGAAAACAGGACTGGATTCTTGCAAGGAGGCACATCAAAGGAAGTAAATTTGTATTAAGGGAAGAAAATCGAATTAACCACCCATAAGGAGTTTGCTAAGATGTTCCGCTCAAGTCCTTTCCGTTGATTATGGATATATCACTAAGGTAGTAAAAGTTAGCTCCAAGGTTTTAAATTGATGATAGTCTCATATTGGTAGTTATCGAAGAAATAGGTTCTGACTTCTTTATCTGCAACATTGAAAAAGACAAGAGCCTGGGCAGCAGAAACGAGTTAACCTACCAAGGACTCCAGTAGACGTGCAAGTCTTTTCTGAAAGACAAAAAGGGTCTTCTTTTCGGAGTCAAACAGGGAGTTGATATAGTTTTTCCCCACTTTATCAGGAATGCTGAGGGGGTCAGTGCAATTACAGAAGTTTTAGGAGTAAAGGGCAAGAATATTTTGTCATTTCCGTAATCAAAAACTGACAAGGCATGGAGTACTGAGATGAAATCATGTCGGAATCTGATGGCAATATGGCTTCAAGGGGTGACCTTGGCATCGAGATTCTCGCAGAAAAAGCATTCATCGCCCAAACAGCCATGATTTCAGGCCTTAAGACTGCTGGATAGCCAGTAATTTGTGAATTAATCTTTGTTCGTTTTCGATTAAAATTTAATGAAGAAACAACGCTGCCGTTATCTTTTTTATTTATCCAGAATAATGTATGCTCGTTTTAAGTTTTAATGTCACTTCTTAATTTCAGTTGAAAACTTATTTTTAATATTTAGTCTAATTATCACCGATCTATGAGAGATAAGGCAGCTCTAAAAAATACGACAAAACAACCTTGACAGCTAAGAAAAAGTTTAGTCTATAACATAAAGTTGATAAAAGTTCATAAAGCTCATCAGTACCAATTCAGTCTCTGAACTGGAAAGAACTAGTTTTTGAAGCCGATCGGATTAACTTTTATGCTTTGTTATTTTGCGCAATTGCGATTGAGTGCATCACGATAAATTATTTGGATAAACTGTTTATTGTATAGATAGCTGATAACTTGGATTTTTGGATTATTATTGACTTTATTTGATTGGATTATCTTATTTTGAAGGACTATTTTAGTGTAAAATTGGCAGTTTTAGGGTCTGTGCGTTAACGTGCACTAATCAGTGCCGTGCAGTAAAGGCAGGTGGGCCGACTTCACACGGGTTGGATTTGAAATCCACTCGGATGCAATTAGTTAGGCTCGGCCCTCACTCAAAGATAGTCTTTTTGTCTTGTTTATCGGCTCATTTTAATCAGATTTTTAACAATTATGCAGCGTTTCGAACGGTTTGATGTTGCGCTGGCTAAATTCAAGAACTATTCCCTTTGGCCAGTAAGAGTTATTCAGAATGGAAAGGACTCAAAAGGGAAAGACTAAACACCTCGTTTTTTGCTACGGAAGTCATGATGAATTCAGGCTCATTGATGCAAATCTTCAAAAATACGACCCTAAAATGACTAATTCATCCACACCTGCTATTAAAAAAGCATTTGCCGAGCTTGCAAATACTCCTGAAATTTATCAGACTATTTCGAAGACATTTTTAGCCTGAAAGCTAAAGGTAAAGAAATGTCCAACTTGGTTTCTTCCAGCGTTGCCCCAATTTATGAGCAATTAGTTGCTACCGAAGCCCACCTAGAGAAGACAAAAAGTGATTTGCTTGAAAATATTACGCAGAAAATGACTGAAAAGTTTAATGATTCAAGGTCAATGAAAGAGCCTGCTAAACTAATAATCAACCAGGTTTATGATGCAATCACACTCGAATTTAATCCGAAGTTTGCGAAAATGAGCAGGCTTTATAGGATCTGAGAACTCAAATTGAGAACCTCGAGGACAGAATCATTTGTATTGAAACAAAGCTGGATAATTTTGATCAGGAGTCCCTATTCGACACCCTTGTATTTCATGGGGCCAAACAGTTACCCAGTGTGGAAAGTCGCACGGCAATACTTCAAATTCTGAACAGCAAAATGTCTCTGACTGAACTCTCGCCTTCTGATCTGATCAATATGTACCAGCTCCGCCTGAATAATCACCACCCCATAGACTGGAGAAAGTTCTAATAGAGTTGCTCTGATCATTGTTAAATTTTTTAGCAAAGATGTAGCCCGAAAAGTGTTTAAAGCAATAGCTAGACTTGCATCTACTGGTATTTTTATATCGGAGTCCCTAACAAAGCATAACCGGGACATTTTGAATGCGGCTAAAGACATTTACAGTAAAGAACGATCTCTCTCCCATACTAACTGATATATGGTGGTTCCAGGTGTAGTTACATAAAGGACGAATATAGTTACAATAAGGAACAAACTGAACCCATAGTAACTTAAGTATTAAATCAAACAGTTCGTGGTCATAATAAAGAGCTGTGTAATGGCTCATTTTAAAGGAAACTGCCGTATATAGACACATTTTGCAATTAACAAAATTAATTATTATTATATAACAAATTGTTACGATATGGTAAAGAACTAACTCTAGGCGATAGTAACTAATTTAATTTTGAAAAGAAAGAATTAAGGTAGAAACCTAAATGGTAGTATAATTAAACTACATTTCGTAGCAACCGTCCACCGGAATTTGAACTCGGAACGCAGGATTCAAAGTCTTAAGTGCTAACCACTACACTAAGAAACGTCCATATAAGAAAGAATTTTAACAGTATATGATAACTTAAAGACCGAACTCTAATATTAAATAAAACAGATCGCGGTCATAATAAAGAGCTGTGTAATGGCTTATTTTAAAGGAAACTGCTGTACATACAGTAAAGAACAAATTTCCAGACCATAGTAACTAAAATAATTACATTAAAAGACGATCACTGAAATAACAAACCATTCCAGACATTGGACTTAGTTAGCTACTTGATTGTTTGAGTTTCGTCTCTTACTATTTAAAAGAAAAAAAGCCGTAGGCTTTTTCCTGTTTGTATTTACAGTAAAAAACGAACTCAAGCCCAAAGAGACTGAACCCTGTGGTTCATTCATATTATCTCCGTTATTTTAGCTAGGATGTAAATAAACAAGTTTCTTTTTTGAATTTTAAATTTAAAAGATAGTGCTTTTAATTCATTTTCCGGGTTGCAGCGGTAGCTAGCAACCTAGTAAGAGACGATCACGTCCAATGTTAAGAAATGTAAAAACCCATAGCTGGAACATCGTAGAGAGTTGTTCAATGGCTCATTTTAAAGGAAATTAATCCGGGTTGCAGCGGTAGCTAGCAACATAGTAAGAGACGATCACGTCCAATGTTAAGAAATATAAAAACCCATAGTTCCTAACAAAGGAGTCAGATCAAAACAAAAAGTACACCATTAGAACCGCCTTGTCCGAAACCCCTGTATAGGAAACTTTCTGTCCCTTGGCTTGAACAGCAAGGGAAATATATTGGCTTGAAAATCAAGAAAATTGACTTTAACCACGTTAGTCTCCCCAAACGGGATATTTTTTTCTTTTTTTCTTTTTTTCTTTTCCAGAGATAGCTTGGCACTGGAACATCGTAGAGGGTTGTTCAATAGCTCATTTTAAAGGAAATTAATTGGGTTAAAAACCTTTTGTAACTAAAATAAATTATTTCTAAAAGAGAATAAATTTTTCCAATAAAAAACTGTATTTTGATGCAGTGACGTCATAATTACTATATAAGAAACGTCAAAACTGTAAATGGTCTCATTCATGAATATCACAATAAGAGACGATCACGTCCAATGCTAACATAACAATAAAGAACGAACTCTAATTTAAATTTTGTTATTATCCGGGTTGCAGCGGTAGCTAGCAACCTAGTAAGAGACGATCACGTCCAATGTTAAGAAATATAAAAACCCATAGCTCCTAAAAAAGGAGTCAGATCAAAACAAAAAGTACACCATTAGAACCGCCTTGTCCGAAACCCCTGTATAGGAAACTTTCTGTCCCTTGGCTTGAACAGCAAGGGAAATATATTGGCTTGAAAATCAAGAAAATTGACTTTAACCACGTTAGTCTCCCCAAACGGGATATTTTTTTCTTTTTTTTTCTTTTGTATCCACAGATAGCTTGGCACTGGAACATCGTAGAGGGTTGTTCAATAGCTCATTTTAAAGGAAATTAATTGGGTTAAAAACCTTTTGTAACTAAAATAAATTATAATAAAGAACGACCTCTTGCCTATACTAAATTTTATACGCCACTTAATTATAGTATAGGCTAGTAATTCAACAGATAGCTTGGCACTGGAACATAGTAGAGAGTTGTTCAATGGCTCATTTTAAAGAAAATTAATGGGGTTAAAAACTTCTTGTAATTAAAATAAATTATTTTTATTACATTAAGAAATTTTAATTATGTTCCTTAAGAAATCATCATAAGTAAAAATTTCCCATACAAAATTTGAACTCAAGCCAACTGGGTGAGAGCTATCCCAACCTTTAGACCATAAAGGATTTATTAAAATATCCGATTAATGACGTTTATGTTAAAGAACAAATTATAAACCTAGTTAGCTGTCTGATTGTTTGAGGATCGTCTCTTACTATTTCCAAAGAAGAAAAAGCCGTAGACTTTTTCCTGTTTGTAATTTTACATTAAGGAACGAACTGAAATAATAAGAGGAATAATTATATAGATGATTAGTTAATTGTTTACATTAAAACGCGGTAATTGGAATAACAAGCCATTGCATACATTAGACTCAGTGCTATAGTAAAGAACGAACTCTAGCCAGTAGTTCTTGAAATGTACAGGAACAACTAAGCCAATAGCTCCAGGTACAATAAGGCGAGTAGTTTTAGGCAATTAGGCCATGACCTGCAAACAACTAAGCCAACTGCTGAAGGTTAAAGATAGCAAACGGCTGTAGTCAAGTAACCCAACACTGGAAGGAACAACAAAACCAACAGGTGCAGGTGCAATAAAATACAATAAAGAACGAACTCTTGCCTATATTAACTTGCATAGGCAACCGGGTTGCAGCGGTAGTATAATAAAGATCGAACTCTTCCCTATACTAACTTGCATACGCAACTTCACTATAGTTAAGATTACAGTATTTATATTATACATCATTATAGATTATAAAAGGTTCAAATGTTCGAAGATTATAGAGTTAAAAATTTTCCCGCACCCGGAATCGAACCCGAGCCTGTTAAGTGAAAGTTAACTATCCTAGCCACTAGACCATATGGAACCATAAAGATATATATAAGGAAAGGCCGACATCCAAGGCAAAAAAGGCGGTAACCACCTTTGGGCGCAGTCCCTTTCCCCAGCTATCAAGATGGAGTTCTCCATGCTGAGATGCTTTTAAATAAAAGCATAACCTTCCATAGCCAGCTACATTTTATTTTGAGGGTAACCAAATTTATTTGGTTAACATAAAAAAAAAGAAATGTAACGGAATTTTTAATTTTTCGGTCTAGCAAACATAACTGAAACTTCTAGAGCATTTCCGGAATGTAATCTTACTATAGAGATCAACTAAGCACTTTATGAATTGCTCTTTTGAATATAAGAATAGACAAAAGCTAATTGCGCTTCAAGTTTTACATTCTCCAGCCTACTGGAAAAAAGTCAATGAAAACGGCATCCGTAACCTATTACTATTACGACAAGGAAAAAAAGCATTTCATGGTTAAATCACTTCCAAAAGGGAAAAGACCGTAAACCAATATTAAATGTATCTTTCTAACAATAGTACAGCGAAGGAATGAATACAGTGGCTCGACGAAGAAAGCCAAGAAGTAAAATAAATGATTCTATATGTTGGAAGCATCTTCAAATTTAAATAATGTTATAAAGAAAAACTTTCATTGACATTCCTTTCCATAAACTTTCATGGAAAGTTTTCCAAAACCTTCCATGTTTTTGGAAAGTTTTTAGAAACTTTTATTTTTTGTTGCTTTTTAAGTGCAGGTCATCCTTTCTTCTATAAAACGACAATGGCAAAAATTCTTACTTAATTGTATTTCGGAAAGCTATATTTATTGGATTTTCTGACTCACTTCTAATTTAACTGTATCTCACCGTCTTTTTCCTTATGCTTGGACACAGCTTTAAGATATTTACAAAGGTTTGCTGATTTTGAAGCTTTTTTGTGAAGTAAGAATGATAGTTCAGAAGAAGGACAGTGATGTAAATTCGTCAAAGTCCTGGGGAGGGGGCAAAGTTGGAGCCAATTTTCCCAAATCATGTGAAAATGGCAGTGAAAACTGAAAAATGAACCATATAGTACCACAAATGTAAATCCACGTTTCCATGGATGCTTAAATTATTTAGACTTTTCTTGATTTAGACAAGATTTTTGAAAAAACTAAATTTCAGCTGTAGAGCAATTTAATGGTCTGGGGGGAGGGCAAATTGAGGTCTGGGAGGGGTAGTTGGCCTTCCCCCATAACAAATTACGCTCCTGAGGGGGGTTAGCTAACGTATTGTAGTAGCTATTTTAGAAGGGAAATCTTGCACTAAGGTTACTAATTTTTATATTTACTGCTTTCAGTTTGCCCCCTCCCCCCCCTCAGTTTTTGGTTATAGTTCTATTCCAAACACTAGAGCTTGGTGATTTTGTTGTTGACATTTGTTTTTTCCACTTATTTTGGTAACAGTTCATTTTATTCCCGCATCTGAAGGCAACACAGCAGTAATAAAATTTCTTTCTCAATCACATGTACAAAATTTTATTTGTTGAATTTTACAAATCATTCCAATTTAAACACATCCCAGTCCATTCCACCCCCCTCCCCTAATTCTTGGATATGACCTGAGGCTCTATACAAAAGCTTACTGATTTTTTCTTAGATTCATTTACCACTAAAAGTTCGTTTAAAAAAACAAATATTGTGAATTAAAATGTTTCTGGCTTTCAGCTAAACTTTAAAAGCGGAATTCGTTTTATTTGACTGTGTTTTTGGAACTTTCTATAAGCTTTGCCCTGTAGTTGAAACTCTGTCTTTTCAACCCTTAAATGTTTATAATTTTTGTATTAGTATGTTTTGAAACAAAAAACAGTCTTGGACACAATCTGCTGATTTTACCGTGTTGGTTTCAAATATCCAATATTTTATAAATAGTACCGCTTGAAGTATGCCATTGTACCCCAGGGGATAATGGTCCATCGCCTATTTGTTCAAGGATAAGAAACCTGGCCCTACGTCCTTGGTGGAGAACGTGAGTTTGCTAGTTGTTGTCTTCGAAAGATTGAACGCTCCGACGAATTTTTAGTGATGACGTCTTTCTGAGTGATGATGCACCGCTAGGATTTCGAGTTGTTAGAAAAGAACAGTATGAACAAAAATGAAACTTCAAGAAATCGATGTGGAAGCTTGGATGACAAAATCAATTATGCCTTTATTATGTTTTAATAGGCATGGCAGAACAGTTACTTTCTTGGTGGGTGCACCCTATCCTGATTGGGTGTTTCAAATTAGTGTTTATTTTGTTTTCTTTGGGGGGGGGTATGAAAAAAACAAGCTTTTTTTTGCATTTTCTGGTGTTTTTTGTGTGTGTCTGTGTGTGTGTGTGTGTGTGTCTCGTACATAGGACACCGAAATAAAAAATCACTCCAAAATTATTATTATAAAATTATAAAACCTGGCCCTAAATACGTCCTTGGTTGAGAACGAGGGTTCACTAGTTGTTGTCTTCGAAAGATTGAACGCTCCGACGAATTTTTAGCAGTAGTTGGAGAAGAACCTTCTAGATTGTGCAGGGTGTTGAAGAAGAGGCTTTTTAGAGACAAGTGGAAACATGTAAAGCTAAGCTTAAAAAAGCACTTCTAAAGTTTCCTAGGTCATTGACTGTAACTATGATGTTTGTATGCTAAATCCTAGGATAACTTATGCTATCTTAGGGCTCTAGTTTTGTTTTGTTTTTTTATTTCGTTATTTCTATTACGGCCAAAACTTGATTGATAGAGCTGAATCAGTTAGGACTCGCAATACTTTTGTTTAACCTAATTACCTGATTTGAATGTTTTTTACCATTCCAAACCAAAAGAATAAAAGATTTAGGACGCACAAAAACGGAAGCTTAAGTTTAGTCTCTCTAATTGGCTTGAAAGTGACATTCATAAGCTATTTGGCCATGTGGATCCTTATGCAGAAAAAATTGAAAAAAAAAAATTCTGGCTGTTTTGGTTCGTGATGGCCGGAAAAAAAGGCCCTTAATAGTTTGTTGTCTCTGGTAGGCTTGTAACTTGCAAGGCATTTAGACAGGACCAAAATACTTACAAGTCATGTAGACAGGGCCAGATAACTTACATGGCGTGTAGACAAGGCCAGATAACTTACATGGGGTGTAGACAGGGCCAGATAACTTACATGGCGTGTAGAAAGGGACATATTGACCTCAATGAAAACCAAAAAATTTGAAGATCATTAAACCTGTTTTTTACACCTGACAATTTGAAGATTATTTTACCTGAAAATGAGGCCAATATTTTTTTTTTTTGGTCTCTGATAGGCTTGTGACTTACAAGGCATATAGACAGGGCCAGATAACTTAAAAGGCATGTAGACAGGGTCAGATAACTTACAAGGCGTGTAGACAGGGCCAGATTGGCCTCAGTAAAACCAAAATAATTTGAAGATTATTGTACCTGTTTATTTTACACACCTGAAAACGAGGCCAATATTTTTTTTGTCTCTCGTAGGCTTGTAACTTACAAGGCATGTAGACAGGGCCAGATAAACCTTGACAAAAACAAAATGTTTTAAATTTGGATTGAATCGATATTTGACACCTGAAACTGAGCCAAAAGATTTAGTTATCTCAGGTTTGCTTAGACTTGCAGGACATGAAATACTATATGCTGGTTATTTGGCTTGGAACGGGGGTCAGTGGTGTGACTCTCTAAGTTCAGCCGAGTCGACCCAGCTCTAAATGGGTATCAGGTGAAGGTAAGCAGGAAGGGTGTGCGAAAGCAAATGATAGCTGCCCCCCCTTGCACTTCCTGCCTGAGGGGCTTTGAAACGGAGATCAGAACCGCCAATGGTAACTGTAAAATAGAATGTCGTATTCTTCACTTTTTTTTACAGGACATGTAGAGATACACCAGGGGACCGCAATAGAAGACACAATCCACTAAAAAAAAGAAAATTTTATTAATTTGTGAAGGCCATAATAGCCCTTTTTTTGTCTCCGGTTGGCTAGCCGCTTACTGGGCATTTACACTGGGCCAAACGAATGTAGAAGATAAATTATGTAAAAAAAAAGGATGGTGTCGATTCGTAAAGCACCGAAATAGGCCCAACATTGTGTTTCCCTGATCGGCGTGAAACTTTCAGGATAAGTATACTGCACCAAGGGGAAATTAACGGGGACGTTAAATTTGGAAATAGATATGTTTATATCAGTTCTCGGTGTAAAAAAAAAATAATGTTTGTGTAGATTCGTGACCTTCTTGTTTTTTAAGAGAACAAAACAAAGCTCTTTTTAAAACTGACCTTAGCATCTATTTATTTAAATAAATAAACAGCTACAAGAAAATATAATGTAAAACATGGGCTTGGGTGCCCCTGTTTTACAACTTGGGGGGCTCAATATGACAGGGGTGCCAAGAAGCAAAATTTTGGGGGGGGGGGGTGAAAAGGGCGCCAATAATTGAACAAATTGACAAATCTATTTTAAAAAGAGTGAAAAAACAGAAAAAAAACAAGGAATGAGGGTGCCAAAAAAAATCTTGGGTAGACCCGGGTCCTACCCCCCTCCCCCTCCTGAATCCACAGGTGATGTAAAACGATTCTTTTTATAAAATGGTTGATTAAAATCTGTGTTTGTACAACGGTGTCTATAGGATAAGGGCCATGGTGGCTTTAGCCCTATAGAAGACCAAACTGAGTAAGTCTTCAATCTATATGAATGATAATCTCCCTCTCCATTCATCATAGATTTTTCTTTGAAATTATTGTTAAAAATTATTGTATAAAACCAATTCAACTGAATATTCAGGTTTTTAAAGCTTAAATTCAAATCCAACTTTTTAGTTCTTAAACCTAAGACGATTAGAAACTAAGGCATATGGTAATATAATATTTGCAACTTAAAACGAACTGAAACTACTATCAAAGGATGAATTAAGCACAAAACAAACAGAAATTAAAATGGATAGTCATGCCAAATATAAAGACAACAGATACTGCTATGGATGAATCCTAAAATGAATAATCAAATAAAATCAAAGTGAACGCATATTACCACAAACGAGAGTAGGGCTGTCTCCCCTCCAAAGAAAAATCTTCTAAAAGTCACGCTGTCATTTCCGCTGTATTGAAACAAAATATATTTTTAACATTTTCTTTTTTTGTAGTTTATAGCATTGAAAAATAAAAGTTGAATAAGATTTCCAGGCACCAATGTTATTATATATTAAGCAATAAGCTTACTTTAGTTATTTCTTTCTTGTAATCTTGATTGTAATAATGAGTTCTCTTTTTTTTTTTCTTAATAAATAAAAACCACATTGTGGTTTAGCGTAAAGAGCGAGGCGTTGAGGAAGGGACAGCCCCTTTCATATACGAATAATTTTCTGTTCGTTTTAAGTTTTAATGTCGCTCCTTACTTTCAGTTTAAAAAACTTGTTTTTTTATTTAATATATTAAGCAATAAGCTTACTTTAGTTATTTCTTTCTTGTAATCTTGATTGTAATAATGAGTTCTCTTTTTTATCTTAATAAATAAAAAACCACATTGTTCAAAATGCATGTTGTTTTCACAAAACACAAAAACTCAAGCCGTTTAGAGGATTGAGAGGGACTACGTCATTTGTGCTTTAATGAAAGCCAAATATATTTTAAGGATTTTTTACAATTATAACATTTAAAAAATCTGTTTGGTACAATTTCGAATCTTGTATTTTTTGACATTTCGTGGAATTGATATCATTATATATTAAAAAAATTATTTTTATTTTCGTCAATGTTCGGAAAAATCAAATCTCACTATTCAAAATACATATAACTTTCGATAAATATAAATGAGGCAGTATACTTTTGAAATTTTGCGGCTATGGGAAGGGAAAAGCCAAACTCCTGCTTGTCGTAATTTCTGTTCGTTTAAGTTTGACTTTAGTATTCATTTTAGTTTTCTACTCGTTTTAGGATTTATTTATTAAACTTTATCAGCATATGTTATATTTATATTTGATGTGATTATCCAGTTTAATTTCTGGTCATTTTAAATTTGAATTATTATAGGGCTTCATTTTTGCTCGCTTTAATTCTATAATGGCTCTTTACTTTTATTTTAGAATTGTTATTTTTATTTCATTCAAATGACTGTTTGTTTTAATTTCTGTTAATGCATTCATCTAAAACAATATCCGTTATCTTTATGTTTGATGTGATTATTCAGTTTAATCACTGTTCAATTTGGGTTTCATTTACCCAGCGATAGCAATTTCTGTTTGTTTTAAGGTTGAATTATTACGCGACGTTATTTCTATTTTATTTTAATATGGCTCTTTAATTCTCTTCGAAAAATTTATTGTTGGAAATAAAATATCTAAGATTAATTGTACGAGAAATTAAGATAGGAAAAACGGGTTTAATTTTAAAACCTGTTTAAAAAATTAAAAATTTCTTTAAAAATTAATTTTTTTTAATTTAATTAAAAAAACAAACTGCTTTATTTAAATTAAACCCGTTTTCTCTCTTAATTTCTCGTAAATGGAAAAGTAGTATGGTCTAAGAAATTAGTTAAAATTAATTCTAGAAATAAGTAAATGGAAATTGTATGACTATTTTATAGGGTTTATCAGAAAAGCAGCGTCAAACTCAACTCGTAAAATTTTAAGGTAATAAAGAGTGCATGGAGAGACATGAAGACCCATGGCCCAACTGATTTAGGCCCAGCTGAAAATCAGATGTATGGGCAGGGTCGTATCTAGGATTTATTTGAGGGTGATGTGGGGTGGGGGTATATTGTTACAAAAGGATTTTTTTTGGGGGGGGTTACAATAAAGAAGGACACCTAGCCCATGTTAACTGAAACATAAATATGGATTATGTAATTTTACATTAAAAGACGATCGTTGAAATAACAAACAATTGCATACATTGGAATTAGTTAGCTACTTGATTGTTTGAGGTTCGTATCTTACTATTTAAAAGAAGAAAAGCCGTAGGCTTTTTCCTGTTTGTAATCAGTTTATTATCCGGGTTGCAGCGGTAGCTAGCAACTTACATAAGGGACCGATATAGTTCACCATAAATCCGGGTTGCAGCGGTAGCTAGCAACCTAGTAAGAGACGATCACCTCCAATGTCAAGAAATATAAAACCCCCCAACTCCTAAAAAAAGAGTCAGATCAAAACAAAAGTACACCATTAGAACCGCCTTGTCCGAATCCTCTATAAAGGAAACTTACCTCCCTTTGGCTTGAATAACAAAGAAAATATATGGCTTGAAAATCAAGAAAATTGACTTTTACCACGTTATTCTCCACAAACGGGATATTTTTTTTCTTTCCGCTTTTTCTTTCTGCTCAGCTAGCTGGGCACTGGAAAATCATAGAGAGCTGTATAATTATAGTAAAGAACGAACTCTTGCCCTTATTACATTAAAAGACGATCACTGAAATAACAAACCATTCCATACATTGGACTTAGTTAGCTACTTGATTGTTTGAGTTTCGTCTCTTACTATTTAAAAGAAGAAAAAGCCGTAGGCTTTTTCCTGTTTGTATTTATAGTTAAAAAACGACTCAAGTCCAAAGAAACTGAACACTGTGGTTCATTCATATTATCTTCATTATTTTAGCTAGAATGTAAATAAACAAGTTTCTTTTTTAAATTTTAAATTGAAAAGATAGTGCTTTTAATTCAACATATTAAAAGTTCTTCCCGACGGGGAATCGAACCCCCTTCTCCCAAGTAAAAAGTGGGCATACTTACCATTAGACTATCGATGACTTTTAAAATAAAATTACATAAAAGACCGATAAAGCTCATCATAAATGGTGGTTTGTCAATTAGGGCTATTTTAAATAATTATCCATATACATAAATTATATATGGTTCGAACAGCAAGGGAAATATGGAAAATCAAGAAAAGTGGAAGCATTCTGCCTAAACAGTATTTGTTTTTTGTCTTTTCTTCTTTTCAACAGATAGCTTGGTACTGAATTCAATGGCTCATTTTAAAAGAAATCTCTAGATTATTTTGTAATAGAATCAATATTTCACGAAAAACTTCATTTTTTATGTGCAATATTGATCAATGACATCACAGTTGTTGGTTGTAGTGCATAAAGACTCTATATTCGAATAAAGCTTAAACTAAGTAAAGGAAAACTATGCCTTCATATATTCACAGTGATTTCTAATATTTTCCATTACATCTGTAAACTGTTCCATAGTTGCCAGTCCATACCTTGGAAGCTTTTCATTAAATATAACACGTTTCTTTTGGGTATTACTATGACGTTTTGCCAAAGTTTACTTTGCATTAAAAGGACGAACTATAGCCCTTAATAACTAGAATCCTTGTTGCAGCAAGAGCTTTAAACCAGGGTTGCGACAGTAGCTAGCAACCTAGTAAGACACTATTACGCCCAATAGTAAAAAAATCTATAACTAACAGTCCATGGTAACGAACTGTATAGTAAGAGTGACTCGTCTTAATTGTAACCGAAACTCTAAGAAACGGATTTTGATTCCCATAAATCCATCAAAAGAATTAAACTTTTATGCAGATTTTAAATGTTTTACAGTAAAGAACGATCTCTCATCCATAGTAATCATTACGCCGTGACGTCATAATTACTATATAAGAAACGTCAAAACTGTAAATGGTCTCATTCATGGATACATAATGGCTAGATCAAAGCAAGCTACACGCAAGTTAAAAAAACAGTACTACAAAAAAAACAGATATAGTATCTCGAAAAGAAAAAAGTAAAGGTATTCAACCGACCGGGCGTATCGAGAAGTAATAATTGAGATTGCAAAACAAAACAGCAAGATGTGTTACCACAATGATTAAGATTATAGACATGCGAAAATTGAGACAGCCAAACAAAAGCTCAAGGAGCGTTATCACAATGATGAAGATTATAGACATGCGAAAATTTTTACAATAAGGAACGAACTTTAACCCATAGTAACTTAAGTTTTAAATCAAACGGTTCGTTGTCATAGTAAAGAGCTGTGTAATGGCTCATTTTAAAGGAAACTGCTGTATATAGAAACCTTTTGTAATTATCCGGGTTGCAGCGGTAGCTAGCAACCTAGTAAGAGACGATCACGTCCAATGTTAAGAAATATAAAAACCCATAGTTCCTAAAAAAGGAGTCAAATTCAAAAGTACACCATTAGAACCGCCTTGTCCGAAACCCCTGTATAGTAAACTTTCTGTCCCTTAGCTTGAACAGCAAGGGAAATATATTGGCTTGAAAATCAAGAAAAGTGGCAGCTACTACAACATTCTGCCTAACGGGATATTTTTTTTCTTTTTTTTTTCTTTTTTCTTTTCCACAGATAGCTTGGCACTGGAACATCGTAAAGGGTTGTTCAATAGCGCATTTTAAAGGAAATTATTGGGTTAAAAATCTATAGTAACTAAAATAAATTATTTCTAAAAAGAGAATAAATTTTTCCACCAAAAACTGCATTTTTGATGTCTTTTCACACTGCAGTCTTTCAAAACATAATCGTATACCAGCGGTAAGAATTGAACCCACGCCTCTGAAGAGACTGGTGGCTAACACCAGTGCCTTGGACCACTCGGCCAGGCTGCCTCTCATAAATAAATATATATGTGAATTTGGGTTGCAGCAGTAGCTAGCAACCTAGTAATAGACGATCAGTCCAATGCTAAGAAATATAAAAACCCAAAACTCCTAAAAATAGAGTCAGATCAAAACAAAAGTAAATCATTAGAAATACCTTGTCTGAAACCCTACTAGATAAATAATGAACGTCATCATAGTTTTATATTAGAGCTATGACGTGAATAGAGTGACGTCATAATTAGTATATAAGGAAAGTCATCCGGGTTGCAGCGGTAGCTAGCAACCTAGTAAGAGACGATCACCTCCAATGTTAAGAAATATAAAAACCCGTAGCTCCTAAAAAAAGAGTCAGATCAAAACAAAAAGTACACCATTAGAACCGCCTTGTCCAAATCCTCCATAAAGGAAACTTACCGCCCTTTGGCTTGAATAACAAAGAAAATATATTGGCTTGAAAATCAAGAAAATAGACTTTTACCACGTTATTCTCCCCAAACGGGATATTTTTTTCTTTTTTCTTTGTCTCCAGAGATAGCTTGGCACTGGAACATCGTAGAGGGTTGTTCAATAGCTCATTTTAAAGGAAATTAATTGGGTTAAAAACCTTTTGTAACTAAAATAAATTATTTCTAAAAGAGAATAAATTTTTCCAATAAAAACTGTATTTTTGATGCAGTGACGTCATAATTACTATATAAGAAACGTCAAAACTGTAAATGGTCTCATTCATGAATACATAATGGTTAGATCAAAGCAAGCTACACGCAAGTTAAAAAATCAGTACTAAAATATTATAATAAAGATCGAACTCTTCCCTATACTACTTGCATACGCAACTTCACTATAGTTAAGATTACAGTATTTATATTATACATCATTATAAATTATAAAAGGTTCAAATGTTATAATGATAAAATAACTCTTGGCTATACTAACTGGCATAGTCAAGTTAGTATAGCCGTTAGAATACGTTTATCAAAATCTATTATCCGTATATACACAGATTTGTGGAAAAATCAAATCAATGAATACCTTACTACAGCACAATGGATGAAAGTGTGCCTCATGATTCGAGGTTTGCGGGTTCAAATCCACCTGTAGTATTACATAAAGGACCGATATATCTCATCATAAATGGTGTTCAAGGCTCGTACAAGGAACTAAGTCATTATTTAGAAGAAGTGTCAAGTAGACTCTGTCGTAATAGTCAAGACGCCATCTACGGTGATAGCAATATTAGAGTTTCTGTGGATGAAAATACAATAATAAAATTATTTGGTGAGAGCCTTGATAAGGTAGTTTACAGTAAAGAACGATCTTTCGCCCATAGTAATCCGGGTTGCAGCGGTAGCTAGCAACCTAGCAAATGACGATGACGTCCAATGTTAAGAAATATAAAAACCCATAACTCCTAAATAAATAGAACCACCATGTGTGAAACCCTGTATAGGAAACTTTCGGTCATTTCTATAATAAAGAACCACCTTTTGCCTATACTAAATTTTATACGCCACTTAATTATAGTATAGGTTAGTAATTCCACAGATAGCTTGGCAATGTAACATCGTAGAGAGTTGTTTAATGGCTCATTTTAAAGAAAATTAATGGGGTTAAACACCTTTTCTAATTATAAAATAAATTATTTTTAAAATTACATGAAAAGACGATCATTCAAAGAACTTACCATCGCATATGTTGGACTTTGTTAGCTGCCCGATTCCTTGTAAAAGATCTTTTTTGTCAAATAAAACTAGATTAATTCCTGAAAAATTTAAACTAAATAATTTTATCTAACTGCAAAATGCAAAAATAATTATGGTGTCTCATCAGAAATTTTCATTTTTTAATTAAACCCAGAAAAAAATCTAAAAGTTATAAAATTAGTCTGGTTTTCCTCTTGCTTCAATTGACTCGTTACGGCATTTCACATTAAAATTTTTCCGGGTTGCAGCGGTAGCTAGCAACCTAGTAAGAGACGATCACCTCCAATGTTAAGAAATATAAAAACCCGTAGCTCCTAAAAAAAGAGTCAGATCAAAACAAAAAGTACACCATTAGAACCGCCTTGTCCAAATCCTCCATAAAGGAAACTTACCGCCCTTTGGCTTGAATAACAAAGAAATATATTGGCTTGAAAATCAAGAAAATAGACTTTTACCACGTTATTCTCCCCAAACGGGATATTTTTTCTTTTTTTTTCTTTTCTTTTCCACAGATAGCTTGGCACTGGAACATCGTAGAGGGTTGTTCAATAGCTCATTTTAAAGGAAATTAATTGGGTTAAAAATCTATAGTAACTAAAATAAATTATTTCTAAAAGAGAATAAATTTTTCCAATAAAAACTGTATTTTTGATGCAGTGACGTCATAATTACTATATAAGAAACGTCAAAACTGCAAATGGTCTCATTCATGAATATTGGAATTATTATTATATAAAGAACGAACTCTTGCCCTTAGTTACCTATGTCTTGTCAAATAGCTAATTAATTCACCTGATTTGTTTTAAAACTGCAAATGGCTCATTCAGAATATTGGAGTATTATTATAGTAAAGAACGAACTCTTGCCCTTAGTTACCTATGTCTTGTCAAATTAGCTAATTAATTTCACCTGATTTTGTTTTAAAAATAATTCCCACACCGGGATTCGAACCCAAGCCAATTGGTTGAAATAGCATAAAGGATCGATACTGTAATTGGGAACTATAAGAGATCAACCCGAGTGGCCTTGAACCACCAACTGTTCGGTTAACGGTCGATCGTGCTATCCGGGTTGCAGCGGTAGCTAGCAACCTAGTAAGAGACGATCACGTCCAATGTTAAGAAATATAAAAACCCATAGTTCCTAAAAAAAGAGTCAGATCAAAACAAAAAGTACACCATTAGAACCGCCTTGTCCGAAACCCCTGCATAGTTAACTTTCTGTCCCTTGGCTTGAACAGCAAGGGAAATATATTGGCTTGAAAATCAAGAAAAGTGGCAGCTACTACAACATTCTGCCTAAACGGGATATTTTTTTCTTTTTTTCTTTTTTTTTTCTTTTGTATCCAGAGATAGCTTGGCACTGGAACATCGTAGAGGGTTGTTCAATAGCTCATTTTAAAGGAAATTAAGTGGGTTAAAAATCTATAGTAACTAAAATAAATTATTTCTAAAAGAGAATAAATTTTTCCACCAAAAACTGCATTTTGATGTCTTTTCACACTGCAGTCTTTCAAACATAATCGTATACCAGCGGTAAGAATTGAACCCACGCCTCTGAAGAGACTGGTGGCTAACACCAGTGCCTTGGACCACTCGGCCAGGCTGCCTCTCATAAATAAATATATATGTGAATTTGGGTTGCAGCAGTAGCTAGCAACCTAGTAAGAGACGATCAGTCCAATGCTAAGAAATATAAAAACCCAAAACTCCTAAAAATAGAGTCAGATCAAAACAAAAGTACATCATTAGAAATACCTTGTCTGAAATTACATTAAAGGACGAACTATAGCCCATAGTTACTGGTATCCGGGTTGCGGTGGTAGCTATGAACCTGATAAGGGTTGCAGCGGTAGTTACAATAAAGAACGACACCTAGCCCATGTTAACTGAAAGCTTTTTCTTTCTCCTCAGCTAGCTGGGCACTGGAAAATCATAGAGAGCTGTATAATAGCTCATTTTAAAGGAAATTGCTACATCTAGTGCTTTTTGTAATTAAAAATAAAATAGTTTTTAAAGTAGAATCAATTTTGTCAAAAAACTGCATTTTTGATGTATTTTCATACTGCATTTTTTCAAAGATGTTTGAATTTTGAAGGTACATTAAAAGACCATCATTGGGATAAAAAACAATTGCACATATTGGAATTAGTTAGCCCTTTGATTGTTTGAGGTTCGTCTCTTACTATTTCAAAGAAGAAAAAGCCGTAGGATTTTTCCTGTTTGATACTAGGTAGCTAGCAACCTAGTAAGAGACGGTCACGCCCCATAATAAAATCCGGGTTGCAGCGGTAGCTAGCAACCTAGTAAGAGACGAGCTCGTCCAATATCCGGGTTGCAGCGGTAGCTAGCAACCTAGTAAGAGACGATCACCTCCAATGTTAAGAAATAGAAAACCCCCCAACTCCTAAAAAAAGAGTCAGATCAAAACAATTACAGTAAAGAACAAACTTCCAGCCCATAGTATTACATAAAGGACCAATATAGCTCATCATAAATGGTTTCTTGTCAATACGTTACAATATAAGAAGCGTCAAAACTGTAAATGTTCTCATTCATAATTAGATAATGGTTAGATCATTATAATAAAGAACGACCTCTTGCCTATACCTTAGGGTTACTAGTATATGTCTTTGTAAGACTAATGACTTAGAACAAATTCCTGAAACACCTCCTCAAGAAAAATACCAGTCAAAACCAGCCCTGGGTGGCAGTAACCCTTTCTCACTCGAGCTAAATCTGTTGAACAGCATGAAAATAACGTGCACGACGAAAGAGAAAACCAAACGATCAATCACTGATACAAGATTGTTAAAGTTTGGGAAGTGGATACCTTTAGAAAGTTAGAGATTTTCGAATGCCAGCACAGCCGATTCAAAAGGCTTCTGAATTATTGTAATACCTTGTTAAATTATATAAAATATTTTTTGCGATTTCCAGTTTTTCGTTATGTGAGCATGCATGAAAATCTTAAATTGTTCCGTATAAGTGTGAAAATGTCATTGAAATACTGATGTTAAAAAATTAAAAGTTTGATTTAACTACAATTTTTGATAATTGCAAAACTATCCTGTTTTTAAGCATTGAACAAAATCATTATCCGTGAGAAATTATTTCTGCTAATTTTTTTTAAAAACAAGATAAAAACAGGTCATAGAAGTGACTTGGTTCACCCATTTTTTTTAATCAAACAGTTCGTGGTAACTTACTGTATAGTAAGAGCGACTCGTCTCAATAGTAACCTAAACTCTAAAAAACAGAATTTTGATACCAATAGATACATCAAAATAATTGAATTTTTAAGTGGATTTTAAATATGTAGGTTTCATGAAGCATAGTTAAACCCATCAAAAGTTAAGAGCCCGAGAAGATTTGCCTTATTTTCGAAAAAAAGGGAAACAGCTCCTAAAAGTCATAAAATCGAAATGAAAATCACACGATCAGATTCAGCGCATGAGAGTACCTAACTGTAGAGCTTTCAAGCTCTTATCTACAAAAACATGGAATTTTTTTTTTTGTCAGAATTATAATAAAGAACAAACTCTTGCCTGTACTAAATTTTATACGCCACTTAATTATTGTATAGGTTACTAGTTCAACAGATAGCATGGCACTGAAACATTGTAGAGAACAGTTCAATGGCTCAGTTTAAAGGAAATTGATGGGGTTAAAAACCTTTTGTAATTAAAACAAGTTATTTTATTACATTAAGAAATTTTAATTATGTTCCTTAAGAAATCATCATAAGTAAAAATATTCCATACGGAAATTGAACTCAAGCCTACTGGGTGAGAGCTATCCCAACCTCTAGACCATATAGGATATATTAAAATATCTGATTAATCCGGGTTGCAGCGGTAGCTAGCAACCTAGTAAGAGATCACCTCCAATGTTAAGAAATATAAAACCCCCCAACTCCTAAAAAAAGAGTCAGATCAAAACAAAAAGTACACCATTAGAACCACCTTGTCCGAATGCTCTATAAAGGAAACTTACCGCCCTTTGGCTTGAATAACAAAGAAATATATTGGCTTGAAAATCAAGAAAATAGACTTTTACCACGTTATTCTCCACAAACGGGATATTTTTTTCTTTTTTCTTTTTCTTTTCCACAGATAGCTTGGCACTGGAACATCGTAGAGGGTTGTTCAATAGCTCATTTTAAAGGAAATTAATTGGGTTAAAAATCTATAGTAACTAAAATAAATTATTTCTAAAAGAGAATAAATTTTTCCACCAAAAACTGCATTTTTGATGTCTTTTCACACTGCAGTCTTTCAAACATAATCGTATACCAGCGGTAAGATTTTTTTACATTAAAAGACGATCATTGGAATAACAAACAATTGCATACATTGGAATTAGTTAGCTACTTGATTGTTTGAGGTTCGTCTCTTACTATTTCAAAGAAGAAAAAGCCTTAGGCTTTTTCCTGTTTGTAATCAGTTTATTATCCGGGTTGCAGCGGTAGCTAGAAACTTACATAAAGGATCTATAATAAAGAACCACCTTTTGCCTATACTAAATTTTATACGCCACTTAATTATAGTATAGGTTAGTAATTCCACAGATAGCTTGGCAATGGAACATCGTAGAGAGTTGTTTAATGGCTCATTTTAAAGAAACTTAATGGGGTTAAACACCTTTTCTAATTATAAAATAAATTATTTTTAAAATTACATGAAAAGACGATCATTTAAAGAACTTACCATCGCATATGTTGGACTTTGTTAGCTGCCTGATTCCTTGTAAAAGATCTTTTTTGTCAAATAAAACTAGATTAATTCCTGAAAAATTTAAACTAAATAATTTTATCTAACTGTAAAATGCAAAAATAATTATGGTGTCTCATCAGAAATTTTCATTTTTTAATTAAACCCAGAAAAAAAACTAAAAGTTATAAAATTAGTCTGGTTTTCCTCTTGCTTCAATTGACTCGTTACGGCATTTCACATTATAAAACTAAAATACCTTAAAATGTTAAAATTAGTTTTATTTTTGGTTAGGTTCTAACTACCCGATGTGGGATTGACTATGTAGTTTCAGACCAAAGAATTCCATTTTTTAATATATTTTATTTTTCAGTTTATATAATAAAGAACGACCTCTTGCCTATACTAAATTTTATACGCCACTTAATTATAGTATAGGTTAGTAATTCCACAGATAGCTTGTCACTGGATCATCGTAGAGAGTTGTTCAATGGCTCAATTTAAAGGAAATTAATTGGGTTAAAAGTATTTTGTAATTAAAAAATATTATCTTTAAAATAGAATCAGCTTTTTTACGAAAACTGCATATTTCATATTAAAGATTGATCAATGACGTCATAATCGTATACCAGCGGTGGGATTTGAACCCGTGCCTCCGAAGAGAGTGGTTGTCTCTTCGAAGGCGTGTCACTTACTAGTCACCCAGTAAGAGACGATCACGCCCAATGCTAAGAAATATAAAAACCCAGAACTCCTAAAAATAGATTAAAACAAAAGTACCTCATTAGAACCATCTTGCCTGAAACCCTACTAGATAAATAATGAATGTCGTCACAGTTTTATTAGAACTATGACGTGAATAGAAATTTTATATTAAAGGATGATCATTAGAAGAGCAAACCATTACGTATTTTGCACTTAGTTAGCTGCCAGATCTTTGAGGTTCGTCTCTTACTCTTCCAAAGAAGAAAATGCCTTTGGCTTTTTCCTGTTTGTAATCAGTGTTTAAATAGTCAAACAGTTCTGTGTATTTATGAATAGATTCAATATGAAAAGACATTAAATTGCCTACAGAATAAGAAACTGGTAATTGCAAAAATATTTGTATATATTTTAGCAAGGGATTACAAAAATTCCAAAACCTTAGAAAAGCAAACCAAAAGTTTGAAGCTTAGTAGAAATCGTTGTAAGAAATCGGACTTGCTTTAACAATCAAATAACTTTGAATAGATCCGGGTTGCAGCGGTAGCTAGCAACCTAGTAAGAGACGATCACGTCCAATGTTAATTATAATAAGGACCAAAGTCTATCTCACAGTAATTGATGCAACAGAGAAAAGAAAAAGATTTTTTTGGAAGGTTTATAATAAAGAACGACCTCTTGCCTATACTAAATTTTATACGCCATTTAATTATAGTATAGGTTAGTAATTCAACAGATAGCTTTGCACTGGAATTACATAAAGGATCGATTTATTGATTTTTGATTTTACAATAAAAAATTATCTCTCGCCCATTGTAACTGATAAATGGTGGTTCCAGGGGTATCCGGGTTACAGCGGTAGCTACAAACCTAGTAAGAGACGATCACGTCCAATGTTAATAAATATAAAAACCCATACTTCCTTAAAAAGGAGTCAGATCAAAACAAAAAGTACACCATTAGAACTGCCTTGTCCGAAACTTCTGTATAGGAAACTTTTTGTCCCTTGGCTTGAACAGCAAGGGAAATATGTTGGCTTGAAAATTAATGAAAGTACAGTAAGGAACGATCTCTCGCCAATAGTAACTGATATACGGTGGCTCCAGGGGTAGCTACAATCGGGTTGCTGCGGTAGCTAGCAACCTAGTAAGAGTTACAGTAAAGAATGATCTCTCGCCAATAGAAACTGATATACGGTGGCTCCAGGGGTAGCTACAAGTACATAAAAGGATCGATATTGTTCATCGTAAATGCAGAATATGTAAGTTTCATCAGATATAATTTCATGATCAAGATTGATCAATGACGTCATTATAATAGGTATTATCCAGATTGTCTCTTACTATTCCAATTAAGAAAAAGCCATAGGCTTTTCCTGTTTGTAATTTCACAGTATCCCGATGTAGTGGTAGTCCGGGTTGTAGCGGTAGCATCCGGGTTGCAGCGGTAGCTAGCAACCTAGTAAGAGACGATCACGTCCAATGTTAAGAAATATAAAAACCCCCTAACTCCTAGAAAAAAAGAAGAAAACTGAGAAAATTGAGACAGCCAAACAAAAGAGTAAGGAACGGTATGATAATGACGAAGATTACCGAAACAAACATAAGAAAAAAGTTGCTACCAGAATAATGGGTAGATAATGGGGTGACAAAAGCTATAATGAAAAAATTAAATTCTCTGCGAGGTTGTACCGAAGAACGCATAAGGACAAAGGGAAAAATTACATTCAGAAATACAAGAAGATGGCAAAAATGCAGGTGTAATGGAATCAATTTCCAATACCCCAAAAATTTTCCAAGTAAAAATGCCCAGAATGTAAACCCAAACAATTTAAGTAACAATTAATTGTCAAATTTAAAAAGTAGCGAAACATTGTGCTATAATTGTAACTACAAATCTTAGGTTTGAAATTTGCATAAAATATGTCGAAAATAAATACAATGTTAAACTCTGCATCTAGTAAAAAGTTGCACCATGTTTGGAGGAATTCCGAAGCGAAATGTAACTATAAATCTTAGGTTTGAAATTTGCATAAAATATGTCAAAAATTGTATAAATTAAATACAATGTTAAACTCTGTATCTAGTAAAAAATGGTACCATGCTGGGAAGAATTCCGAAGCGAAATTCTAGAAGAATCATAAGCCGGTTCAAAAGTTAATTAAAATCAACTAGCTGATTGGCCCAATAGTAACGTATGACAGGTAGGGAAACCAATAGGATCAGAATAGTATACTTGTTAGAACGCCCGGACGTAACCTCTGGCGAAATTGGAATTAGTAGATAGCGAGAACTTAGCAATTTCGAATCAGTCTTAATTTGCAGTCTTCTTGGAGCAGTCTTATTGTGTGAGTCTTAACTTTGGAATCTTATGACAGTCTTATTTGGGAATGAGTCTTATCTAGTTAGTCGATTGTCAGATCAGAACAATAGTATTAAACCAGTGACCAGTTTTAACTTAGTGCCATTTACTGCAAATATTTCGATATACCAAGCTCTGTTCCAGTTCTGTGAGTAATAAATGCATCATCTTCTTATTCTATTCTCTTTATGCTAGTATTTCTCGAAATTAGCTTGTCCTTGTGGCTCCACTCGCTTCCAAGGGAAAATGAATCCATTCAATCTGATTTCGACTCAGTATGGCCGTTAATGCGAGCTCCCCGTTTTTACCGTCAATTTAAGCTCCCTACACATAAAGTCCCGCCTCCACTTAGGTATGCCACTCGCGAACCATCAGTTTAAAGTTTAACTAATTTCCCCCCATTGAATTAATTAATTGAAATTTCCCATATGAGGAAACATCCGAAAACATTATGAATAAATAACTTTTTATAAAACCCCCCCATTACAATTGGCGCGGTCTGTTTAAAGGAGCAAAAACACAAGGACAACATTGAAAATAAGATTGTTGAGAAATATTACGCATAGGGAAAGTGTGCATGCATTAAAGTACCATTTTTTCCGCATGCTTTGAAGTGTCATATTTTTTGCATGATTTGAAGTGTCATAATTTGTGCATATTTTGAAATACAATATTTTGTTAAACCTAAATCCCCCGAAAATAGTAGCAAAAAAAAATACATATAATCAAGAAGTATCAAATTTAAATAGTATCAAAACAAATAAAACCAGTACCGAATTTTAATTCAACAAAAAAAAAACAAATCAATATGTCGTTGGATCAAAACGCAAAATTATTAAAGCAAAAAATTATTGCCAAAACAGTGGAAATTTCAAAGTCACTACCCCCATATAACGGAGATTCGGATGTAGATGAATTTATTATCCAATTAAATCAATTTGTGGAGGTAACTCAAACAGACTTAAAATCATTAGTTGGCATGTTGTTAATGAGACTTAAGGGGCAAGCACTAACATTCTTAAAACAGATAGAAAATACGATAGGGGAAGATAACAATCTTCCAATAAACTCAATAGAAAAATTGCTAAAAGCGTTCCGAGAGAGATTTGTTGAAACCAGTTCAACACACAAACTAAAGCATGGTACGGTTTGTTTCGACGAAACCCAAAATGCTAGAGAATATCTGCACAAAATAATGGTATCCATTGAGGCTAAATACGGAAAAGAATCTGGTCCTTTATATGATAAAATTGTACTAAATGCTTTCATGCAAGGGTTAAGCCCCAAACTGTACCGAATGTTGATTTCAAAAAATATCCAAACATTAGAGCTGGCAGTCCAGGAAGTAGAGAGAATGATAGAAATTGACTCATTTGTGGCGAACCACAATAAGTCAAGAATAAATAACGTAGAAAATTCAACTCCGGGACGATCACGAGCAATTTCCCCAAATTTCTTTTCGAGAGATAATTCACCCAAATCGAACCAAAATAGATCTCCAACCCCTACCAGGCAAAGGATAGTACGTTTTGTACCCACAAATACAACAAACAACGTACGGAACCCCTCAATTATATGCTATGCATGTAATAAACAAGGACATATTGCCAGCGAATGCCATACTAGAAATAACTTTACACCAGCAACCCCCAGTTTTAATAACCGTTTGTTCGGGAGAACAAACTTAAATGCCAATGGGTCAGGAAGCTATAGAAATAACCCCCCACGCCTCCCACAGTTCCGCAATCCCTACCAACAAGGACTTGCATACTCAAATCCTTCCCTCAACCGGCAAAATAATTATCGGTTCCCTAACCCAAATACGCGACAAAACATGTACCAATATAATTCACGGACAGTGTATCCGACTAGAATTAACAGGAATACGAGCGATGACAGAAGATATTTTTTTCCGAAGGGAAACGAAAGAAACTTTTCGTCAATACAAAATGAACAAATGCCGCGAGCTGTCGGCACAAGAAACTTTAACCCACGTAATAATACGTGGCAACCAAGACAATCAAATATCAATCAACTCGGTACTTCAATTGCTAGTGAACCCAATTCACTTCCCGCCGAACCCATATGTCAAACCCCAACTTATCAAATAAGCGCACAGGGAAACGAATTAGGCCCCCGAGAAAATTAACCGGGACCCTGGAGGCCAGTATTTTTCATAGGTCCCACCCAGTAATTGTACCTTCTCTTAGTGATAATAATGATATACTACCTATTTTAAATAATTTTAATGTTGCAAGTATTAACTTCAAAGCGTTAATAGATTCCGGTGCATCAGTTAACATAATAAATTCGAACGTATTTAATAAACTACCAGTGTATATTAAGCGACGGAAAAACTGCACTATTCCCAGTTTAACAAGTGTCACGGGTCATAGACTGGAAGCTATAGGCTCCATACGCCTAGATGTGATAAAAGATAATAGGATCTTTCCTACAAACTTCATAATCTGCAAAAATTTCCCATACGAGGCTATAATTGGTGCTAATTTCCTAAAATTTAATAAAGTGTTATTAGATATAGCAAATAACAGACTCGTGTATCCATACGATCCTATTCTCCAACGCATGGAGAGAGGGGAAGCAACAGTGAATAGAATCAAGTCTTTTGTACCTCACAACACGTCATTTTCTCCCACGGGACGAGAAAGAAATACAAGCAGCAAATGGATCCAGTCAGTAAAAGCAAAAATAGGGAAAATGCAGGAGTACAGACAAACAGAAATAAAGAAAATAGCTGAATTATGGAATGAAATAATAAATCCAAGTACTGTTGTAAGGGGACAGGACTTGGAATCACCCTTACAATCAACCCCAAAAGCGGAAGACTTGACGCAATCAAGCGCCAATCTTAATTTAATAGAAAATAGCTCGGAAGAAAAATATTATGGATTCGCGGTGCGTAAGACAAAAATCCCCCCAAATACTATGCAAAGAGTACAAATCTCTCAAATGGTCACCCCTGTAAATGACAATTCCGAAATTTGGTTCGCATCCCCGTGTAAAGAAATTCCAGAAAATCTGTTTTGTGAAGAACAGATCATTTCATATGAAAAAGGCGAAGGTTTTATTTGGTTGACTAACACACATGAAAACGATATGATTACATTAAAAAAAGGAACATGTCTCGTTGAAATACAAGTGATTTCTGAACGCGAGCTAAACAAAGGAAAAACTCCAAGGAAAGCTTAGTTAATAGTATCGGTGTTAGCAACCCAAAGAATAGGTACCCCCTAACAAAACCCCAATTTTTGGATAAATTTAAATTAGATCATATCCAAGATACGCAATTAAAAGAAAAGTTATGTGAATTGCTCTGGGATTTTAGAGATATATTTTCTACATGCGAAGAAGATATTGGATTAATACCTTTTTATGAACATACTATCCAAACTACAGGTTTGCCTGTAGCTAAACAGCCCTATTGCATCCCTTATCCTCGTAAGGATTGGTTAAAAAATAAAATCCGCGAATTAGAAAGAAACAATATTATACGGCCAAGTATAAGCCCGTATTCAGCCCCCGTTATACTCGTGCCAAAAAAGAACCAGGACCTTAGACTTGTAGTAGATTATAGAGCTTTAAATAAGCAAGTAGTAAGTGACAAATTTCCCCTGCCCCGAATTGATGAAATCCTAGATTCCATTTCAACCAAAAAAATAAAATTTTTACGTCTCTTGACCTCACGCAAGGTTATCATCAGGTTAAGATAGCAGATGATGACGTCTATAAAACGGCCTTTTCAACGACGGAATGTGGCTCTTATGAATATCTGAGAGTACCCTTCGGACTCAAAACTAGTTCAAGTGCATTATGTAGACCTCTGTTACACTTATTACGAGGCATAGAAAATATTATCCACTTTGTGGATGATGTGATTTGTGTAGGAGAAACACCAGGAGACCATATAAAAACATTAGCCAAAGTTTTCGAAAAATTCAGAGAGGGTAATCTAAAATGTAGACCTGAAAAAGTAAATTTGTTTCAATCCGAAATAAAATTCTTAGGAATGATAGTGACCCAAGGTCAAATATCACCGGACCCTGAGAAGATAAAATGTGTAGAGAATCTTAAGCCGCCAAAAACTATGAAACAATTAAGAGGCATCATTGGTTTAACCAGTTACTTTAGAAAATTTATACGCAACTACGCCCAAATCGCAAAACCCCTAACAGATCTAACTAAAGGGACTTCCCAAAATATTACCTGGTCGCAGGAAGCTCAAACTTCCTTGGATACTCTCAAGAAGGCTCTTACTTCTGAACCAATTTTGTCGCTACCAGACTTTGAAGAGGGACAATTTGTGGTTACCACTGACGCTTCAGCTTTAGGCATCGGTGCAATCCTTTCCCAATTAATTCCCGTGGAAACCTACCCTGAACCCCTACAAGAATCCCCTCGGTATATAGAGAAAGTCATATGCTATTCAAGCAGAACTCTAACCAAAGGCGAAAGTAGTTATTCAGCTACACAATTGGAACTATTATCTATAATTTACCATTTAGATAAATTCAGACATTATTTAGTAGGACGGAAATTTAAACTGCGCTCGGACCATAAAAGCTTACAGTACCTAAGCACATTCAAGAATCCAACCGGAATTTTAGCGCGATGGATAATGAAAATCCAAGATCTGGATTACGAATTTGAACACGTGACCGGTAAACAGAATGCCCCTTGTGATTACCTGAGTAGATACCCTGAGAATAACCCTTCAGATAATGAAACTAAACAAATAAATGCCATTAATCCCAGCAAACGAAAACACAAGAAGAATAAACCAAAAATCCTTACAGAAGAAAACGAAATTACTCGTAGCCCCTTATCCCTAGCTAACATTAAGAGAAACCAAGTTAAGGATGAAATGTGTTTGACTCTAATTAATTATTTTGTGAATTCTGACAATCTCCCTGATAAGTTCAAAGCCCTGAGACGGGAAATAGACAATTTTTATAACGACTTGGACGAAGGATTATAATAAAGAACGAATATTTTACCAATTATCTACTAATAACCATATATGACGTAATAAGTGACATGACGTAATATCTAAAACCTATTGTGTACTAATAACCATATATGACTTAATGAGCGACGTGACGTAAAAATTGAAAAAATTAATTTTTATTTTATTTTCGTTTTTAGTTCAGAATCGCTAAAGTTATAAACTGCAAAAATATTTATGGTGTCTGAACAATAGTTTTAATCTTTTAATTTAGACTAGAAAAATACCTGAAAATTTAAAAATTAGTTTAATTTTTTGTTAGGTTCTTGATACTTGATACGTGACATAAACATTCAACTAATGGTTACATAATGGTTTCAATCAAGCAAGCTACACGCAAGTTAAAAAAACAGTACTACCAAAAAAACAGAGATAGTATCTTGAAAGGAGAAAAGCAAAGGTATTCAACCGACCAGGCGTATCGAGATGCGAAAATTGATAGTGACAAATCCGGGTTGCAGCGATAGCTAGCAACCTAGTAAGAGACGATCACGTCCAATGTTAAGAAATATAAAAACCCATAGTTCCTAACAAAGGAGTCAGATCAAAACAAAAAGTACACCATTAGAACCGCCTTGTCCGAAACCCCTGTATAGGAAACTTTCTGTCCCTTGGCTTGAACAGCAAGGGAAATATATTGGCTTGAAAATCAAGAAAATTGACTTTAACCACGTTATTCTCCCCAAACGGGATATTTTTTTCTTTTTTTTCTTTTTCTTTTCCACAGATAGCTTGGCACTGGAACATCGTAGAGGGTTGTTCAATAGCTCATTTTAAAGGAAATTAATTGGGTTAAAAATCTATAGTAACTAATTATAATAAAGAACGACCTCATGCCTATACTAAATTTTATACGCCACTGAATTATAGTATAGGT
This sequence comes from Artemia sinica, assembly GCA_027921565.1. NCBI lineage: Eukaryota > Metazoa > Arthropoda > Branchiopoda > Anostraca > Artemiidae > Artemia > Artemia sinica. Next base: position 19,998 of record JAPEVW010000154.1, on the reverse strand, counting down.
TAGTAATTCCACAGATATCCGGGTTGCAGCGGTAGCTAGCAACCTAGTAAGAGACGATCACGTCCAATGTTAAGAAATATAAAAACCCATAGTTCCTAAAAAAGGAGTCAGATCAAAACAAAAAGTACACCATTAGAACCGCCTTGTCCGAAACCCCTGCATAGTAAAATTTCTGTCCCTTGGCTTGAACAGCAAGGGAAATATATTGGCTTGAAAATCAAGAAAAGTGGCAGCTACTACAACATTCTGCCTAAACGGGATATTTTTTTCTTTTTTTTTCTTTTTTTTTCTTTTTTCTTTTCCACAGATAGCTTGGCACTGGAACATCGTAAAGGGTTGTTCAATAGCGCATTTTAAAGGAAATTAATTGGGTTAAAAATCTATAGTAACTAAAATAAATTATTTCTAAAAGAGAATAAATTTTTCCACCAAAAACTGCATTTTTGATGTCTTTTCACACTGCAGTCTTTCAAACATAATCGTATACCAGCGGTAAGAATTGAACCCACGCCTCTGAAGAGACTGGTGGCTAACACCAGTGCCTTGGACCACTCGGCCAGGCTGCCTCTCATAAATAAATATATATGTGAATTTGGGTTGCAGCAGTAGCTAGCAACCTAGTAATAGACGATCAGTCCAATGCTAAGAAATATAAAAACCCAAAACTCCTAAAAATAGAGTCAGATCAAAACAAAAGTACATCATTAGAAATACATTGTCTGAAACCCTACTAGATAATTATAATAAAGAACGACCTCTTGCCTATACTAAATTATATAGGCCATTTAACTATAGTATAGGTTAGTAAATTTTACATAAAGGACTGATATTGCTCATTATTGTAAAGAACGAATTCAAGGCCATAGTAGCTAATTTGGTTTGAAAATTACATTAAAAGACGATTATTGGAATAATTTTACATTAAAATACAGTAAAGAACGATCTCTCATCCGTAGTAACTGATATATGGTGGTTCCAGGGGTAGTTGAGGTTCGTCTCTTACTATTTCAAAGAAGTTATAATAAAGAACGACCTCTTGCCTATACTAAATTATATAGGCCACTTAACTATAGTATAGGTTAGTAAATTTACATTAAAAGACGATCACTGAAATAAAAAACCATTCCATACATTGGACTTAGTTAGCTACTTGATTGTTTGAGTTTCGTCTCTTACTATTTAAAAGAAGAAAAAGCCATAGGCTTTTTCCTGTCTGTATTTATAGTTAAAAAACGAACTCAAGTCCAAAGAAAACTGAACCCTGATCATATTATCTTCATTATTTTAGCTAGAATGTAAATAAATTTATAATAAAGATCGAACTCTTCCCTATACTAACTTGCATACGCAACTTCACTATAGTTAAGATTACAGTATTTATATTTTTACATTAAAAGACGATCACTGAAATAACAAACCATTCCATACATTAGACTTAGTTAGCTACTTGATTGTTTGAGTTTCGTCTCTTACTATTTAAAAGAAGAAAAAGCCGTAGGCTTTTTCCTGTTTGTATTTATAGTTAAAAAATTATAATAAAGATCGAACTCTTCCCTATACTAACTTGCATCGCAACTTCACTATAGTTAAGATTACAATGTTTATATTATGCATCATTATAAATTATAAAAGGTTCAAATGTTCGAAGATTATAGAGTTAAAAATTTTCCCACCCCGGGAATCGAACCCGAGCCTGTTAAGTGAAAGTTAACTATCCTAGCCACTAGACCATATTGAACCATAAAGAAGTATGATTTAAGAGCCATATGCGTATTATTATTTCACCATACCAATTATAATAAGGCCAAAACAAAATCGTCGACTTGCAACCTTACTTTTGACACATTAGTTAAATCTTCATCAGGCTTAAAAAATGTTTTGCTAGTTTTACATGAAAGAACGAACCTTAGTCCATATCCGGGTTGCAGCGGTAGTTGTAATAAAGAACGACCTCTTGCCTATACTAAATTTTATATGCCACTTAATTATAGTATAGGTTAGTAATTCAACAGATTGCTTGGCACTGGAACATCGTAGAGAGTTGTTCAATGGCTCATTTTAAAGGAAATTAATGTAAAACAAATTATTTTTATTACATTAAGAAATTTTAATTATGTTCCTTAAGAAATCATCGTAAGTAAAAATTTCCCATAAGGAAATCAAGCCAACTGGGTGAGAGCTATCCCAACCTCTAGACCATATAGAATATATTAAAATATACGATTAATGAAGTTTATATAAAAGAACAAATTATAAACCTAGTTAGCTGCCTGATTATTTGAGGATCGTCTCTTACTATTCCAAAGAAGAAAAAGCCGTAGGATTTTTCCTGTTTGTAATTTATAATCCGGGTTCAAGCAGTAGTTATAGTAAAATCCGGGTTGCAGCGGTAGCTAGCAACCTAGTAAGAGACAATCACGTCCAATGTTAAGAAATATAAAAATCCGGGTTGCAGCGGTAGCTAGCAACCTAGTAAGAGACGATCACGTCCAATGTTAAGAAATATAAAAACCCATAGTTCCTAAAAAAGGAGTCAGATCAAATTCAAAAGTACACCATTAGAACCGCCTTGTCCGAAACCCCTGTATAGTAAACTTTCTGTCCCTTAGCTTGAACAGCAAGGGAAATATATTGGCTTGAAAATCAAGAAAAGTGGCAGCTACTACAACATTCTTCCTAAACGGGATATTTTTTTCTTTTTTTTTTTTTCTTTCTTTTCCAGAGATAGCTTAGCACTGGAACATCGTAGAGAGTTGTTCAATAGCGCATTTTAAAGGAAATTAATTGGGTTAAAAATCTATGGTAACTAAAATAAATTATTTCTAAAAGAGAATAAATTTTTCCACCAAAAACTGCATTTTTGATGTCTTTTCACACTGCAGTCTTTCAAACATAATCGTATACCAGCGGTAAGAATTGAACCCACGCCTCTGAAGAGACTGGTGGCTAACACCAGTGCCTTGGACCACTCGGCCAGGCTGCCTCTCATAAATAAATATATATGTGAATTTGGGTTGCAGCAGTAGCTAGCAACCTAGTAATAGACGATCAGTCCAATGCTAAGAAATATAAAAACCCAAAACTCCTAAAAATAGAGTCAGATCAAAACAAAAGTACATCATTAGAAATACCTTGTCTGAAACCCTACTAGATAAATAATGAACGTCATCATAGTTTTATATTAGAGTTATGACGTGAATGGAGTGACGTCATAATTAGTATATAAGGAAATTCAAAACTGAAAATTCTCTCATTCTTGATTAGAATAATGGTGAGATCGAAGCAAGCTATACGCAATTTGAAGAAAGAGTACTACACAAAGAACAGAGCTAGTATCTTGAAAAGAGAAAAGCAAAGGTATTCAACCGACCAGGCGTATCGAGAAGTAAAAATTGAGAGAGCAAAACAAAGGTATTCAACCGACCAGGCGTATCGAGAAGTAATAATTGAGAGAGCAAAAGAAAACAGCAAGATGTGTTATCACAATGATGAAGATTATAGACATGCAAAAATTGAGACAGCCAAACAAAAGATCAAGGAACGGTATGGTAATGATGAACATTACAGAGAAGCAAGAATTGAGCAGGCTAGACAAAAGATCAAGGAGCGTTATCACAATGATAAACTTTATAGAGAAGCAACAATTGAGCAGGCTAGACAAAAGAGCAGGGAACGGTATGATAATGATGAAGATTACCGAAACAAACATAAGAAAAAAGTTGCTACCAGAATAATGGGTAGATACTGGGGTGACAAAAGCTATAATGAAAAAATTAAATTCTCTGCGAGGTTGTAACGAAGAACGCATAAGGACAAAGGGAAAAATTACATTCAGAAATACAAGAAGATGGCAAAAATGCAGGCTGATCTTCGTAAATTGAGAAACATTTTACGCATGTTTTACCAGGATCACGAAAAGTATTCAAAATTACAGATTAAAATTCTCTTTGAAAGAGCGGATGCTGTTGAAAAGTCGGCTAGAAATTCCTTGGCAAAGCTTCATAGTAATATCCAAAAGAAATGTTGTCAGTTTAATGAAAAGCTTCCAAGGTATGGATTGGCAACTGCGGAACAGTTTACAGATGCAATGGAAAATGTTCGACAACACAGTGAATATACGGAGGCGTATTTCTTTGAAAATTCGTATATTAATTTTGGAAGGAGCAATTGCAGTTTATGTAGCAGCAATAAAAACATATATACAAGCATACCTATCAACAGCGAAGGAAAAGCAATGTTTTTCAATTATGGCGAAAACGAGCCTGTTAGGGTTATTAGTAAATGTGTTTGTAAGACTAATGATTTAGAACAAATTCCTGGAACACCGACTCAAGAAAAAAGCATTTCTAACTGTGTTTTAAACAGTTCTTTTATATAATAAAGATCGAACTCTTCCCTATACTAACTTGCATACGCAACTTCACTATAGTTAAGATTTATAATAAAGAACGAACTCTTTCCTATACTAAATAAGCCTATACTAGTTAATGATATAGTAATGATATGATTTTATTGATAGCTTTTTACAAATTAAAGAAAATGATCTCGGTTGGATTTGAACCACCAACCTTTCGGTTAAAGGCCGATCGTACTTGCCACTTGGACTATGACGTCATTAATTAAAGTTTTAAAATTAACAATATGATACACATGATACTTTTATCAATTTTCTTTTCATATTGCAGTCTTCTCAAAGATATTTGATTTATTAATCTGGGTTGCAGCGGTAGCTAGCAACCTAGTAAGAGACGATCACTCCATATAGTAAAAACTAAAGTAATCCACATCTCTTGAAAAAAGATTATTTATAAAGAACGACCTTTTGCCTATACTAAATTTTATAGGCCACTTTACTATAGTATAGGCTAGTACAGTTATATTTAAAGTAATGTATTAAAATTTTCCATTTTTCTTACAGTAAGGACCGGAGTCTATTTCATAGTAACTGATGCAAAAGGGAAAATAAAAAGAGGTCTGTGGTATATATGACGTCCTACGAGGTTACATTTGATTTACAATAAAGAACGAATTCTAACCTATAATACTAACTGAAAGGTGTGAATGGCTCTGTTGAACGGTTTTACAGTATCCGGGTTGCAGTGGTAGCTAGCAACCTAGTAAGAGACGATCACGTCCAATGTTAAGAAATATCCGGGTTGCAGCAGTAGCAAGCAACCTAGTAAGAGACGATCAGTCCAATGCTAAGAAATAAATATAAAAACCCAAAACTTATAAAAATAGAGTCAGATCAAAACAAAAGTACATCATTAGAACTACCTTGTCTGAAACCCTACTAGATAAATAATGAATGTCATCTTAGTTTTATATTAGAGCTATGACGTAAATAGAAAAACACGAAATTTTATTGTTGTTTCTGAAGACGTCATGAAATAATACCATTGCGCCATGAGGTTTTGAAATAAAATATATATCCGGTTGCAGCGGTAGCTAGCAACTTAGTAAGAGACGATCACGTCCAATGTTAAGAAATATAAAAAACCATAGCTCCTAAAAAATGAGTCGGATCAAATTAAAAAGTACACCATTAGAACCGCCTTATCCCAAACCCCTGTATAGTAAACTTTCTGTCCCTTGGCTTGAGAACAGCAAGGGAAATATATTGGCTTGAAAATCAAGAAAAGTGGCAGCTACTACAACATTCTGCCTAAACGGGATATTTTTTTTTCTTTTGTTTCCAGAGATAGCTTGGCACTGGAACATCGTAGAGAGTTGTTCAATAGCTCATTTTAAAGGAAATTAATTGGGTTACAAATCTATAGTAACTAAAATAAATTATTTCTAAAAGAGATTAAATTACTCTACCAAAAACTGAATTTTTGATGTCTTTTCACACTGCAGTCTTTCAAACATAATCGTATACCAGCGGTAAGATTCGAACCCACGCCTCCGAAGAGACTGGTGGCTAACACCAGTGCCTTGGACCACTCGGCCATGCTGCCTCTCATAAATAAAATATATATGTGAATTTGGGTTGCAGCAGTAGCTAGCAACCTAGTAAGAGACGATCAGTCCAATGCTAAGAAATAAATATAAAAACCCAAAACTCCTAAAAATAGAGTCAGATCAAAACAAAAGTACATCATTTGAACTAACTTGTCTGAAACCCTACTAGATAAATAATGAATGTCATCATAGTTTTATATTAGAGCTATGACGTGAATAGAAAAACACTAAATTATATTGTTGTTTCTGAAGACGTCATGAAATAATACCATTGCGCCATGACGTTTTGAAATAAAATATATAATAAAGAACGACTTCTTGCCTATACTAAATTTTATACGCCACTTAATTATAGTTTAGGTTAGTAATTCAACAGATAGCTTGGCACTGGAACATTATAATAAAGAACGACCTCTTTCCTATACTAAATTTTATAGGCCACTTAACTATAGTATAGGCTAGTACAGTTATTATATAAGGTCAATACATTAAAATTTTCCACTAAATTTTTACATAAAGGCTCGATCATCGAATTTAAGCTGAAACTAAGTAAAGGACAATTATGCCTTCATATATTCACAGTGATGTATAAGATTTCCCATTACATCTGTAGACTGTTCCACAGTTGCCGGTCCATACCTTGGAAGCTTTTCACTAAACATGCAACATTACAATAAGGAACAGAATGAACCCATAGTAACTTAAGTATTAAATCAAACAGTTCGTGGTCATAATAAAGAGCTGTGTAATGGCTTATTTTAAAGAAAACTGCTGTATATAGAAACCTTTTGTAATTAACAAACTTAATTATTATTATAAAACAAATTGTTACGACATGGTAAAGAACTAACTCATGGCGATAGTAACTAATTTAATTTTGTTATAATAAAGAACGACCTCTTGCCTATACTAAATTTTATACGCCACTTAATTATAGTATTGGTTAGTAATTCAACAGATAGCTTGGCACTGTAACATCGTAGAGAGTTGTTCAATGACTCATTTTAAAGGAAATTAATGGGGTTAAAAACCTTTTGTAATCAAAATAAATTAAAAATGGCTCATTTTAAAGGAAATTATTTGGGTTAAAAATCTATAGTAACTAAAATAAATTATTTCTAAAAGAGAATAAATTTTTCCACCAAAAACTGCATTTTTTTATAATAAAGAACGACCTCTCGCCTATACTAAATTTTATACGCCACGTAATTATAGTATAGGTTAGTAATTCAACAGATAGCTTGGCACTGGAACATCGTAGAGAGTTGTTCAATGGCTCATTTTAAAGGAAATTAATGGGGTTATTTCAAAGAAGAAAAAGCCGTAGGCTTTTTCCTGTTTGTAATCAGTTTATTATCCGGGTTGCAGTGGTAGCTAGAAACTTACATAAAGGAGTGATATAGTTCATCACTGCATTTTTGATGTCTTTTCACACTGCAGTCTTTCAAACATAATCGTATACCAGCGGTAAGATTTTTATAATAAAGAACGACCTATTGCCTATACTAAAATTTATAAACCACTTAATTATAGTATAGGTTGGTAATTCAACAGATAGCTTCGCACTGGAACATCGTAGAGAGTTGTTCAATGGCTCATTTTAAAGGAAATTAATGGGGTTAAAAACCTTCTGTAATTAAAACAAATTATTTTTATTACATTAAGAGATTTTATTTAAGTTCCTTAAGAAATCATCATAAGTAAAAAATTCCCATACGGAAATTGAACTCAAGCCACCTGGGTGAGAGCTATCCCGACCTCTAGACCATATAGGATATATTAAAATATCCGATTAATGAAGTTTATGTTAAAGAACAAATTATCAACCTAGTTAGCTGTCTGATTATTTAAGGATCGTCTCTTACTATTCCAAAGAAGAAAAAGCCGTAGGCTTTTTCCTGTTTGTAATTACAATAAAGAACGAACTGTAGCCTAAAGTAACTGAAAGGTGTGTATGTGTGTGATGTTGTTATAGTATCATAATTACAGCTATAGCTGCAATCTAATAACATCCGGGTTGCTGTGGTAGCTAGCAACCTAGTTTATATTAAAAAATTTATATTAAGAGACTACCATTGGAAGAACAGACCATTGCATATATTGGACCTAGTTTCTGTGTCTTTGAGGTTCGTCTCTTACTATTCCAAAGAAGAAAAAGCCATAGGCTTTTTCCTGTTTGTAATTTTATATTATTACATAAAGGACCTATGTAGCTCATTATAAATGGGAACTATGTAAGTTTCATCAGAAATATCTGAAACCTAGTAAATAATGACACAATATATGACATGACATAAAAATTGAAAAAATTCATTTTTTTATTTTCCGGGTTGCAGCGGTAGCTAGCAACCTAGTAAGAGACGATCACGTCCAATGTTAAGAAATATAAAAACCCAAAACTCCTAAAAAAAGAGTCTGATCAAAACAAAAAGTACACCATTAGAACCGCCTTGTCCAAATCCTCCATAAAGGAAACTTACCGCCCTTTGGCTTGAATAACAAAGAAAATATATTGGCTTGAAAATCAAGAAAATTGACTTTTACCACGTTATTCTCCTCAAAGGGGATATTTTTTTCTTTCTTCTTCTTTTCCACAGATAGCTTGGCACTAGAACATCGTAGAGAGTTGTTCAATGGCTCATTTTAAAGGAAATTAATGGCGTTAAAAACTTTTTGCACTTAAAACAATGTATTTTTAAAATAGAATCAGTTTTTTACGAAAAATTGCATATTTCATATTAAAGATTGATCAATGACGTCATAATCGTATACCATTGGTAGGATTTGAACCCACACCTCCGAAGAGACTGGTGACTAACACCAGCGCCTTGGACCACTCGGCCAAGAAAAATATCCCACAAACGGGATATTTTTTTCTTTCTTTCTTCTTCTTCTTCTTTTCCACAGATAGCTTGGCACTGGGACATTGTAGAGAGTTGTTCAATGGCTCATTTTAAAGGAAATCTCTAGATCTTGTGCCATTTCTACTTAATTTTCTTTTAAATTAATTATTTTTTACGGAAAACTTAATTTTTTATTATAATAAAGAACGAACTCTATTATAATAAAGAACGAATATTTTACCGATTATCTACTAATAACCATATATGACGTAATAAGTGACATGATGTAATATCTAAAACCTATTGTTTACTAATAACCATATATGAATTAATGAGCGACGTGATGTAAAAATTGAAAAATATAATAAAGAACGAACTCTTGCCTATACTAAATTACACACTCAACTTAATTATAGTAAATGATATAGTAATGATATGGTTCTATTGATGTTTTATAAAGTTATAATAAAGAACGAACTTTTGCCTATACTAAATTGCATACTCAACTTAATTATTGTTAATGATATAGTAATGATATGGTTTTATTGATAACTGAATTACAAATTAAAAGAAAATGATCCCGGATGGCTTTGAACCACCAACCTTTCAGTTAAAGGCCGATCGTGCTTGCCACTTGGACTATGACGTCATTCCTTAATGTTGTAAGATTATCAATATGATAAATATGATACTTTTATCACTTGTCTTTTCATATTGTAATCTTCTCAAAGATATTTGATTTCTTAAGCAATTTATCTTGGTTGCAGCGGTAGCTAGCAACCTAGTAAGAGATGATCACGTCCAATGTTAAGAAATATAAAAACCCGTAACTCCTGAAAAACAGATCAAACAAAAATTACACCATTAGAACCGCCATGTCTGAAACCCCTGTATTGGAAACTTTCTTTCATTTGGCTTGAACAGCAAGTGAAATATATTGGCTTGAAAATCAAGAAAAGTGGCAGCTACTACAGCATTCTCCCTAAACGGCATCTTTTTTCTTTCTTCTTTCTTTTCCACAGATAGATTGGCACTGGAACATCGTAGAGAGTTGTTCAATGGCCCATATTAAAGAAAATCTCTGGATCTAGTGCAATTTGTAATTTTTTTTAATAGAATAATTTTTTACGAAAAACTTCATTTTTTTGTACAATATTGATCAATGGCGTCATAGTCGTTGGATCTAGTTAGTATACAAAGGCTCGATAATCAAATAAAGCTGAAACTAAGTAAAGGACAATTATGCCTCCATATATTCACAGTGATGTATAAGATTTCCCATTACATCTGTAAACTGTTCCACAGTTTCCGGTCCATACCTTGGAAGCGTTTCATTAAACATGCAATATTTCTTTTGGATATTACTATGAAATTTTGCCAAAGCATTTCTAGCCAACTTTTCAACAAAATCCGCTTTTTCAGAGAGAATTTTAATCTGTAATTTTGAATATTTTTTGTAATCCCGGTAAAACATTCGTAAAATGTTTCTCAATTTACAAGGATCAGCCTGCATTGTTGCCATCTTTTTTGACTTCTGAATGTATTATTTAACTTTGTCCTCATTTGTTCTTTGCAGCTTGTGTAAACTGCAAAAATATGCATGGTATCCGAGGAATAGTTTGAATCTTTCAATTAAAGCTAGAAAAATACCTTAAAATTTTAAAATCAGTTTTATTTTTGGATAGGTTCTAACTACCAGACGTCGGATACAAGCATACCTATCAACAGCGAAGGAAAAGCACTGTTTTTTAATTGTGGTGAAAACGAGCCTGTTAGGGTTATTAGTATATGTCTTTGTATCCGGGTTGCAGCGGTATCTAGCAACCTAGTAAGAGACGATCTATTTTGATATTTTTTTTGGTTATTCTTTCTTTTTTTTCCACTCGCGTGAGACCATATTTTTTCAATATTTAAAATTATTAAGTACACAATACCCCGTGCCGAGTATCTAAAACCTTGCATAAAAAAAAAACTAATTTTTAAATTTTCAGGTATTTCTCTTGTTTGAATTAAAAAAATAGTATTATTGGTTAGACACCATAAATATTTTTGCATTTTACATAATAAGTTTAGCGATTCTGGACTGAAAACTAAAATAATTGCAATTATAAGACAATAATATGGAGATACGTACTTTACGGGTTACAAACCAAAAAAAAATGGTTCCAGGATACAATAATAACTTTGAACTTAGATGTCAGCTACTACAATATTCTGCCTAAACGGGATATTTTTTTTTCTTTTTTCTTTTTTTCTTCCTTTTCCACAGATTTCTACTAATAAAAAACTTTACTACACAAAAAATAAAGCTAACATCCTGAAATATAAGAAAAGTTTATTTAAAAGAGATAAAAATGCCACCGAACGCAATAAAGCTCGAGAACGCGTAAGGATTGCAAATGAAATATGACAGAGCAAAACAGAGGTATGTTACGGATCAGGGGTATCGAGAATATAATAAAGATCAAACTCTTCCCTATTCTCTTACTATTTAAAAGAAGAAAAAGCCGTAGGCTTTTTCCTGTTTGTATTTATAGTTAAAAAACGAACTCAAGTCCAAAGAAACTGAACACTGTGGTTAATTCATATTATCTTCATTATTTTAGCTAGAATGTAAATAAACAAGTTTCTTTTTTAAATTTTAAATTGAAAAGATAGTGCTTTTAATTCAACATATTAAAAATTCTCCCCGACGGGGAATCGAACCCCCTTCTCCCAGGTAACAAGTGCATACTTACCATTAGACTATCGAAGACTTATAAAATAAAAGTTACATATAAGTTACATTAAGGAACGAGCTCTAGCGCATAGCTACTGAAGTAATCATTATATAGATGATTATTTTAATCAAATAGTTCGTGGTAACGAACTGTATAGTAAGAGTGACCCGGCTCAATAGTAACCGAAACTATAAAAACGTAATTTTGGTACCAATAGATACATCAAAAGAATCGGATCTTTATGATGAAATTAAATATATAAGTTTCATCCAGTTTAGTTTATTACTAAATTTTATATGCCGCTTAATTATAGTATAGGTTAGTAATTCCACAGATATTATTATATTAAAAGACGATCATTAGGATATCATACATAAGGCATTATAGTATAGTAAAGATGCAGCTACCACAGCATTCGGCATAAACACTATCTTTTTTTTCTTTCTTACAGTAAGGACCGAAGTCTATCTCATAGTAACTGATGCAACAGGGAAAAGAAAAAGAGGTCTATTACGTTAAGGAACGAACTATAGCCCACAGTAACTGAAGTAATAAAATGAATCATTATATAGATGATTATTTAAATCTGGGTTGCAGCGGTAGCTAGAAAACTAGTAAGAAACGATCAGGTCCAATCTGGGTTGCAGTGGTAGCTAGCAACCTAGTAAGAGACGATCACGTCCAATGTTAAGAAATATAAAAACCCATAGTTCCTAAAAAAAGGAGTCAGATCAAATTCAAAAGTACACCATTAGAACCGCCTTGTCCGAAACCCCTGTATAGTAAACTTTCTGTCCCTTGGCTTGAACAGCAAGGGAAATATATTGGCTTGAACCCGGGTTGCAGCGGTAGCTAGCAACCTAGTAAGAGACGATCACGTCCAATGTTAAGAAATATAAAAACCCATAGTTCCTAAAAAAAGGAGTCAGATCAAAACAAAAAGTACACCGTTAGAACCGCCTTGTCTGAAACCCCAGTATAGGAAACTTTCTGTCCCTTGGCTTGAACAGCAAGGGAAATATATTGGCTTGAAAATCAAGAAAAGTGGCAGCTACTACAACATTCTTCCTAAACGGGATATTTTCTTCTTTTTTCTTTTTTTCTTTGTTTCCAGAGATAGCTTTGCACTGGAACATCGTAGAGGGTTGTTCAATAGCTCATTTGAAATGAAATTAATTGGGTTAAAAACCTTTTGTAACTAAAATAAATTATTTCTAAAAGAGAATAAATTTTTCCACCAAAAACTGCATTTTTAATGTCTTTTCACACTGCAGTCTTTCAAACATTACATTATCCGGGTTGCAGCGGTAGCTAGCAACCTAGTAAGAGACGATCACCTCCAATGTTAAGAAATATAAAAACCCGTAGCTCCTAAAAAAAGAGTCAGATCAAAACAAAAAGTACACCATTAGAACCGCCTTGTCCAAATCCTCCATAAAGGAAACTTACCGCCCTTTGGCTTGAATAACAAAGAAAATATATTGGCTTGAAAATCAAGAAAATAGACTTTTACCACGTTATTCTCCCCAAACGGGATATTTTTTTCTTTTTTCTTTGTCTCCAGAGATAGCTTGGCACTGGAACATCGTAGAGGGTTGTTCAATAGCTCATTTTAAAGGAAATTAATTGGGTTAAAAACCTTTTGTAACTAAAATAAATTATTTCTAAAAGAGAATAAATTTTTCCAATAAAAACTGTATTTTTGATGCAGTGACGTCATAATTACTATATAAGAAACGTCAAAACTGTAAATGGTCTCATTCATGAATACATAATGGTTAGATCAAAGCAAGCTACACGCAAGTTAAAAATTTTACAATAAGGAACGAACTTTAACCCATAGTAACTTAAGTATTAAATCAAACGGTTCGTTGTCATAGTAAAGAGCTGTGTAATGGCTCATTTTAAAGGAAACTGCTGTATATAGAAACCTTTTGTAATTAAAAAAATTAATTATTATTATAAAACAAATTATTACGATGTGGTAAAGAACTAACTCTAGGCGATAGCAACTAATTTAATTTTGAAAAGAAAGAATTACAGCAGAAACCTAAATGGTAGTATAAGTAAGCTACATTTAATAACGACCGTCCACCAGGATTTGAACTCAGATCGCAGGATTCAAAGTCTTAAGTGCTAACCACTACACCAAGAAATGTTCATATAAGAAAGAATTTTAACAGTATATGATAACTTAAAGACCAAACTCTAACCATCAGTATTGTCTATCAGATCGTTTTAACGAACTTTATAGCAATTTTATACATTAAAAGACGATCATTGGAATAAGAAATTATTGCATACATTGGACTTAGTTAGCTACTTGATCGTTTGAGGTTCGTCTCTTACTATTTCAAAGAAGAAAAAGCCGTAGGCTTTTTCCTGTTTGTAATATCCGGGTTGCAGCGGTAGCTAGCAACCTATCCGGGTTGCAGCGGTAGCTAGCAACCTAGTAAGAGACGATCACCTCCAATGTTAAGAAATATAAAACCCCCCAACTCCTAAAAAAAGAGTCAGATCAAAACAAAAAGTACACCATTAGAACCACCTTGTCCGAATCCTCTATAAAGAAAACTTACCGCCCTTTGGCTTGAATTACAAAGAAAATATATTGGCTTGAAAATCAAGAAAATAGACTTTTACCACGTTATTCTCCACAAACGGGTTACAATAAAGAACGACACCTAGCCCATGTTAACTAAAAGCTTTTTCTTTCTCCTCAGCTAGCTGGGCACTGGAAAATCATAGAGAGCTGTATAATAGCTCATTTTAAAGGAAATTTACAATAAGGAACGAACTGTAACCCATAATAACTGAAGTATTAAATCAAACAGTTCTTGGTCATAATAAAGATCTGGGTTGCAGCGGTTAGCTAGCATTTATATTAAAGGACGAACATTAGAAAAGCACACCATTGCATATATCGGACTGAGTTAGTTTTTCAGTTTAGAATCGCTTAAGTTATTATGTAAACTGCAAAAATATTTATGATATCTGAGCAATAGTTTTAATCTAATTAAAGTTTTACATTACATAAAAGATCGATGTGGTTCATTATAAACTATAAAAGGTTTATCCGGGTTGCAGCGGTAGCTAGCAACCTAGTAAGAGACGATCACCTCCAATGTTAAGAAATATAAAACCCCCCAACTCCTAAAAAAAGAGTCAGATCAAAACAAAAAGTACACCATTAGAACCACCTTGTCCGAATCCTCTATAAAGGAAACTTACCGCCCTTTGGCTTGAATAACAAAGAAAATATATTGGCTTGAAAATCAAGAAAATAGACTTTTACCACGTTATTCTCCACAAACGGGATATTTTTTTCTTTTTTCTTTTTCTTTTCCACAGATAGCTTGGCACTGGAACATCGTAGAGGGTTGTTCAATGGCTCATTTTAAAGGAAATTAATTGGGTTAAAAATCTATAGTAACTAAAATAAATTATTTCTAAAAGAGAATAAATTTTTCCACCAAAAACTGCATTTTTGCTGTCTTTTCACACTGCAGTCTTTCAAACATAATATATAATAAAGAACGACCTCTTGCCTATACTAAATTTTATACGCCACTTAATTATAGTATAGGCTAGTAATTCAACAGATAGCTTGGCACTGGAACATAGTAGAGAGTTTTACAATTATAATAAAGAACGACCTCTTTCCTATACTAAATTTTATAGGCCGCTTAACTATAGCATAGGCTAGTACAGTTATTATATTTAAGGCCAATATATTAAAATTTTCCACTAAAAGACGGTCATTGGAATAAAAACCCAATACATACATTTGATTTAGTTAGCTACTTGATTGTTTGAGGCTAGTCTCTTACTATTTCAAAGAAGAAAAAGCCGTAGGCTTTTTCCTGTTTGTAATCAATTAGAAAGAGTTCTACCTTTAATGTAATGTAATAAAGATCAAACTCTTCCCTATACTAACTTGCATACGCAACTTCACTATAGTTAAGATTACAGTATTTATATTTTTATATTAAAAGACGATCACTGAAATAACAAACCATTCCATACATTGGATTTTGTTAGCTACTTGATTGTTTGAGTTTCGTCTCTTAATATTTAAAAGAAGAAAAAGCCGTAGGCTTTTTCCTGTTTGTATTTATAGTTAAAAAACAAACTCAAGTCCAAAGAAACTGAACACTGTGGTTCATTCATATTATCTTCATTATTTTAGCTAGAATATAATAAAGAACGACCTTTTGCCTTCATTAATTTATATTAAAGTTTTTATATTTAGATATTCGGGTTGCAGCGGTAGCTAGCAACCTAGTAGACAATCACGTCCATATAATAAAGAACGAACTCTTGTTACATTAAAAGACGATCATTGGAATAACAAACAATTGCATACATTGGAATTAGTTAGCTACTTGATTGTTTGAAGTTCCTCTCTTACTATTTAAAAGAAGAAAAAGCCGTAGGCTTTTTCCTGTTTTTATAATAAAGACTGATCTGTAGTCCATAGTAACTGAAGTCTTATAAGATACAGTAAAGTCAAATCTGGGTTACAGCGGTAGCTAGCAACCTAGTAAGAGATTAGCAACTCGTGGCTAACACCAGTGCCTTGGACCACTCGGCCAGGCTGCCTCTCATAAATATATATGTGAATTTGGGTTGCAGCAGTAGCTAGCAACCTAGTAAGAGACGATCAGTCCAATGCTAAGAAATATAAAAACCCAAAACTTCTAAAAATAGAGTCAGATCAAAACAAAAGTACAAAACAAAAGTACTTGACTGTTTGAGTCTCGTCTCTTACTATTTAAACGAAGAAAAAGCCGTAGGCTTTTTCCTGTTTGTATTTACAGTAAAAAAACGAACTCAAGCCCAAAGAAACTGAACCCTGTGGTTCATTCATGTACATTAAAAGACGATCATTGGAATAATACAATAAAGATCCAACTCTTGCCTATACTAACTGGAATGGGTCACTTAACTATAGTGTAGTTATCCGGGTTGCAGCGGTAGCTAGCAACCTAGTAAGAGACGATCACGTCCAATGTTAGGAAATATAAAAACTCATAGTTCCTATCAAATCAAAACAAAAAGTCAGATCAAAACAAAAAGTACACCATTAGAACCGCCTTGTCCGAAACCCCTGTATAGGAAACTTTCTGTCCCTTGGCTTGAACAGCAAGGGAAATATATTGGCTGGAAAATCAAGAAAAGTGGCAGCTACTACAACATTCTGCTAAATGGGATTTTTTTTTCTTTCTTTTTTTCTTTTTTCTTCTTTTCCAGAGATAGCTTGGCACTGGAACATCGTAGAGAGTTGTTCAATAGCTCATTTTAAAGGAAATTAATTAAGTTAAAAATCTATAGTAACTAAAATAAATTATTTCTAAAAGAGAATAAATTTTTCCATCCAAAACTGCATTTTTGATGTCTTTTCACACTGCAGTATTTCAAACATTATACCAGCGGTAAGATTTGAACCCACGCCTCCGAAGATAATAAAGAACGACCTCTTGTCTATAATAAATTTTATAGGCCATTTAATTATAGTATAGGTTTGTAATGTATATCCGGGTTGCAGCGGTAGCTAGCAACCTAGTAAGAGATGATCATTGCAATAAGGGACGAACTTTAACCCTTAGTAACTAATTATTACATCAAACAGTTCGGCTTCATAATAAAGAGCTGTCTAATGGCTCATTTTAAAGAAAATTGCTGTATATTGAAACCTTTTGTAATTAGCAAAAATAATTATTATTGTAAAATAAATTGTTACAATAAGGTAAAGAACTAACTTTAGGCCATAGTTTACAATAAAGAAAGAACTCTACACCACAGTAATTTACAATAAGAAACGAACTGTAACCAATAGTATAATAAAGAACGACCTCTTGCCTATACTAAATTTTATACGCCACTTAATTATAGCTAGGGTTAGTAATTCCACAGATAGCTTGGCACTGGCACATCGTAGAGAGTTGTTCAATGGCTCATTTTGAAAAAAATTAATTTATATTTAAAGTCAAGACATTTTCATTAAAATCCGGGTTGCAGCGGTAGCTAGCAACCTAGTAAGAGATACAGTAAAAAACGACCTCTTGCCTATACTAAATTTTTATAGGCCACTTACGCATAGTATAGTCTAGTACAGTTATATTTAAGGTCAATATATTAAAATTTTCCATTAAAAGACGATCATTAGAATAACAAACAATTACATACATTGGATTTATAATATTTAAGAGCGGGGTGTCTCCCTATATAGCTATAACAGTTTCAAGCGCAGTGTACCACCATACAAGCAGACAGTGTAATGACCGGAATTCAACCACCGTGAAAATTCGTGTTGTTTCTGTTCAAAGTGCGTACTGATTCCTTTGTTTGAAATTGTGAAATTCTTTTTGTAATTTAATTTGTTAGGCGTGGTTGATTTATGTTTAACCTTGAACTAATTTACAAAAATTAATTTATTATTAATTAATTTACATAATTGCATTAATTTACATAATTGCATTTATTTACATAATTACATTAATTTACATAATTACAATTTTTTTTAACTTTTTTTAACTTTTCTTTAACTTTTTTTGAACTTTTTTTAAACTTTTTTTTAACTTTTTTTAGATTTTTTACATTCTAACTATCTTCCCATTGATTTTTTATGAAATTTGGGTTTGATGTAGGAATTGAACGTGAGACCAGTGATTTCCTAAGGTAAAAGAACGACACGTTAATCGACTGAACCAACAAGTCATTGAAAATATTATGATTTTAGAAATACATTCAATGAATTGTTTCTGGGACATTGCCCAACTGATGTTAAGCGTCACAATATCGTAACAGATTCATTCCATTGAACTGGAACAAGTTCAATTACATTCAATTTATCAATTGTATTTTTGATAGGTGTTAAAGACGGTTCGTGAAAATCCCAAGGTTTTTTCTGATTTTTTGGACAAATGCCTTAACTTGAGAGTAGTTTGCTAGAAATGCGTCGTTGATAATTAAAAAATCGGATGCTAAACTCAGACAAACAAAAGGATTGTAACACCTGATTGGCTCGTATATTTTGCATGATATTTCTAGACTCAATTAAGATGAAGAAATGTCGGAGTGTAGGTTTTACATCACCAGGCAAGTGCGAGGGAAATTTTTTGTTGGTGGGGGCTTAAAAAGGCAAAAATGGGTGAACTAAATGAGTTTATAAGACGGTTCGTGAAAATCCCAAGGTTCTTTCTGATTTTTTGGACAATTGCCTTAAATTGAGAGCAGTTTGTTAGAAATGCGTCGTGTATAATTAAAAAATCGGATGCTAAACTCAGACAAACAAAAGGATTGTAACACCTGATTGGCTCGTATATTTTGCATGATATTTCTAAAGTCAATTAAGATGAAGATCCGGGTTGTAGCGGTAGCTAGCAACCTAGTAAGAGACGACCACGTCCAATGTTAAGAAATATAAAAACCCATAGTTCCTAACAGAGGAGTCAGATCAAAACAAAAAGTACACCATTAGAACCGCCTTGTCCGAAACCCCTGTATAGTAAACTTTCTGTCCCTTAGCTTGAACAGCAAGGGAAATATATTGGCTTGAAAATCAAGAAAAGTGGCAGCTACTACAACATTCTGCCTAAACGGGATATTTTTTTCTTTTTTTTTTCTTTTTTCTTTTTTATAATAAAGAACGAACTCTTGCCTATACTAAATTGCATACTCAACTTAATTATTGTTAATGATATAGTAATATGGTTTTATTGATAACTGAATTACAAATTAAAAGAAAATGATCCCGGATGGCTTTGAACCACCAACCTTTCAGTTAAAGGCCGATCGTGCTTGCCACTTGGACTATGACGTCATTCATTAATGTTGTAAGATTATCAATATGATAAATATGATACTTTTATCACTTGTCTTTTCATATTGCAATCTTCTCAAAGATATTTGATTTCTTAAGCAATTTATCTTGGTTGCAGCGGTAGCTAGCAACCTAGTAAGAGATGATCACGTCCAATGTTAAGAAATATAAAAACCCGTAACTCCTGAAAAACAGATCAAACAAAAATTACACCATTAGAACCGCCATGTCTGAAACCCCTGTATTGGAAACTTTCTTTCATTTGGCTTGAACAGCAAGTGAAATATATTGGCTTGAAAATCAAGAAAAGTGGCAGCTACTACAGTATTCTCCCTAAACGGCATCTTTTTTCTTTCTTCTTTCTTTTCCACAGATAGATTGGCACTGGAACATCGTAGAGAGTTGTTCAATGGCCCATATTAAAGAAAATCTCTGGATCTAGTGCAATTTGTAATTTTTTTAATAGAATAATTTTTTACGAAAAACTTCATTTTTATGTGCAATATTGATCAATGACGTCATAGTCGTTGGATCTAGCTAGTATACAAAGGCTCGATAATCAAATAAAGCTGAAACTAAGTAAAGGACAATTATGCCTCCATATATTCACAGTGATGTATAAGATTTCCCATTACATTATAATAAA
>JAPEVW010000153.1:347500-390927 GCA_027921565.1 Artemia sinica | reverse complement strand
GTGTGTGTGTGTGTGGTGTGTGTGTGTGTGTTGTGTGTGTGTGTGTGTGTGTGTGTGTGTTGTGTGTGTTGTGTGTGTGTGTGTGTGTGTGTGTGTGTGTTGTGTTGTGTGTTGTGTGTGTGTGTGTGTGTGTGTGTGGTGTGTGTGTGTGTGTGTGTGTTGTGTGTGTGTGTGTGTGTGTGTGTGGTGTGTGTGTGTGTGTGTGTGTGTGTGTGTGTGTGTGTGTGTGGTGGTGTGTGTGTGTGTGTGTGTGTGTGTGTTGTGTGTGTGTGTGTGTGTTGTGTGTGTGTGTTTGTGTTGTGTGTGGTGTGTGTGTTGTGTTGTGTGTTGTGGTGTGTGTGTGTGTGGTGTGTGTTTGTGTGTGTGTGTGTGTTGTGTGTGTGTGTGTGTGTGTGTTGTGTGTGTGTGGTGTGTGTGTGTGTGTGTGTGTGTGTGTGTGTGTGTGTTTGTATGGTTTGTTTGTGTGCGTGCTTGTGTGTATGTGTGATCGTGTGTGTGTTTGTTTGTGTTTCTGTGTGTGTTTGTGGTGTGTCTCTGTGTGTGTGCGTTTGTGTTTGTGTTTTTGCTGTGTTGTGTGTGTTTTTTGTGTGTTTTGTGTGGTTTGCTTGTGTGTGTGTTTTTGTTGTGCGGTGTGCGTTTGTGTGGTTGTGTGTGCTTGTTTTTTTTGTGTTTTGTAAGTTTGTGTATGTTTGTGTGTGTGTGTTTGTGTTTGTGTGTTAGTGTGTGTGTGTGTGTGTGTGTGTGTGAGTATGGGTGTGTGGGGGTTGTTTGATTGTGTAGGTGTGGGCTTTTGTGTGTGTGTGTGTGTGTGTGTGTGTAGGTTTATTTGTTTTTTTGTATGTATAAGTGTCTGTCTGTGAATTTGTGTGTGTGTTTGTGTGTGTATGTGTGTGTTTGTGTGTTTGTGTGTGTGTGTGTTTGTGTGTGTGTATGTTTTTTTGCTCTAACGACACAATTCTTTGTTCCTCACTTTTGTTTTTTGACTGGTTTCTAATTCTCGATGTCACTTTTCTTTTAACTCCAGGTGTCTTTCTTCTTCAGATGAATTTTTCATTTGGTCTTATACTTGCTATGCTGTAAGGGGGGGATTTACTTGCCACTAGTGATGGGTAGATTTTAGAAACGTAATTTTGTAGTGGGGAGAATTATTTTGCCACTTGCGATTGGGGAGGAATAGAACAATGTAGAATTAATTTGGATTGGGAAACCATCAGTCCAGAAGCGTAACCATATTTCCTAGTGTCATCTCTTGCCAAGTTCCTCTAATGTTACATGGAGATCAAATGCCCTATGAGAGCGTTTACCTATTTAGACACTTAAACTAGTTACCTACTATGTAGCCTGATACAGACATATATGAAAAAAAAACACAAATAAGAAAGTTATAGATTTATTGAGACTTAAATTTAAGTATTCAGCAATGTATGAATATAGACAAAGCTTCAAATCAATCGTACAGACAGAATGATCTTTTCTCATTGACCTCTGTATTCACAATCATATCTGAAAAAACACTTTTCACTACTATATAACACGGGTTTTGCTTCTGAGCAATAACAATTATTTCACGATTGGCCCAACTCTCCTTGGGTCTGATGAATTAAATTTTCTCAGCCAAGTCTCCTTGGCTGTGATGAATTAAATTTTGTTGAACTAGGCTTATGAAAATCTTATGATGATGTGAGCAGACAGTAAATAATTGTAGTATTTGCCAAGGCCATTGTTCAATGAATTTGCCTAAATCATCAATAATAAACGAAGAATTTGGCTAAATAATGTTGAATGCGTTAAGTTCCAGTGTGAATTTTGTTTCTGGTGCAATAGGCTTTATTTTATCATAGGACTCTTGCCAAACACTGTTATGTGTATGTATGTATGTATGGGTGTGTATGTGTGTGTTTGTTTGTTTGTGTGTATATGTGGTTGTGCGTGTGTGTGTGTATGTGTGTGTTGTGTGGTTTGTTTGTGTGTGTGTGTGTTGTATGTATGTATGTATGTGTGGTGATTTGTGTGTGGGTGTTTGTGTGTGTATATTGCGCGTGTATGTGTATGTGTTTGTGTGTGTATGTGTTTGTGGGTGTTTGTTGTGTGTTTTTGTTTTTGTGTTTGTGTGCGTGTGTGTTTGGTGTGTGGTTTGTGTGAGTGTGTGCGTGTTTTGTGTGCGTGTGTGTGTGTTTGTGCGTGTGTGTGTGGGTTTGAGTGTGTCTGTGTGTGTGTGTGAGTGTGTGTGTCTGTGCGTGTTTATGTGTGTATGTGTATGTGTATGTGTGTGTGTGTGTGAATGTGTTTTTGTGCGTGTGTGTGTGTGCGTGTGTGTGTGTGTGTATGCGTGTTTATGTGTGTCTGTGCGTGCCTGCGTGTGTGTTTTTGTATGTGTGTGTGTGTGTTTATGTTTGTGTGTGTGTGTGTGTGTGTTTGTGCGTGTTTGTGTGTGTATGTGTGTGTGTGGTTTTTGTGTTTGTGTGTGTGTGTGCGTGTTGTGTGTGTGTATGTGTGTGTTTGTGTGTGCTGTGTGTATGCAAACGCGCGTGTTTTTTTTGTGTGTTTGTGAGTGTGTGTGTGTGTGTGTGTGTGTGTGTGTGTGCACGCACAATGGAACAATGTTCCTTTGTCTGTTGCTTAAATACTTCTGGCAATTAAATATTACTCTTGGTTAAGTTTAAACGAAGCTCAGATAACAGATTAATGAATTCTTTGTCAATACCTTGTATGAGTGCGTCTTTTCTTAAGCGCTGTTTTTTGAACTGCTTAAACCGCGAAAAAATTCAATATCTATTTTCATGTAGCCTTTCTTCAATGTAAATTTGTCAACTTAAAGGACCTTTTTTACTATTCACTGAAAAGATATACTGTAATTCATTGTAAAAAATATCTTTGACTACACGCAAATCCTCGGCTGTATTCTGATTAGAATCAGATAGAATGTAACCATAGGGTTTGGTTGTTGCCTCTACTATATGCTGAAAGTAGAAATTTAAAAAAAGGGATGTAATATTAAACATGATATTTTGCCCCGACATTGATGGAACCACAAAAAAACCGCCGAGATTTGATGGGACCATAAAAGTTTTGTTTCTGTGTTGGTGTGTGTGTGTGTGCGTGTTTGTTTGTGTGTAAGCGATGTTGTGTTTGTTTGTGTTGTGTGTGGTTTGGTGTGTGCGTGTGTGTGCTTGTGTGTGTGTGTGTGTATGGTGTTTGTGTGTGTGTTTTGTGTGTGTGTATATGTATGAGTGTGTGTTTATGTGTGTGTGTTTGTATGTGTGTTTTGTGTGTGTTTGTGTGTACTTATGTATGTACGTGTGTATGTGTTTGTGTGTTTGTGTGTGTTACATGTGTGTTTGTAAGTGTATGCGTTTTTGTGTGTTTTTGTATGTGTTTGGTTTGTGTCTGTTTGTGTTTTCGTTTTTGTGTTGGGGTGTGTGTGTGTTTGTTTGTGTGTGTTTGTGTTTTTCTGTGTGTGTGTGTATTTGTTAGAGTGTGTCTCTGTGTGTGTGAGTGCGTGTGTGTGCGTGTTTATGTGTGTATGTGTATGTGTGTGTGTAAGTTTGTGTGTTTGTGTGTATGTGTATGTGTGTTTGTGCGTGTGTGTGTGTGTGAATATGTGCGTGTGTATGCGTGTTCATATGTTTGTGTGTGTGCGTTGTGTGTGTGTGTTTATGTTTGTGTTTGTGTGTGTGTTTGTGTGTGTTTGAGTGTATGTGTGTGTGTGCATGTGTGTGTGTATGTGTGTTTGTGTGTGTGTGGTTGTATGTTGTTTTTTTTTTTTTGTGTGTGTGTGTGGTTTGTGTTTGTGTGTGTGTATGTGGGTTTGTGTGTGAGTGTGTGTTTGTGGGTGCATGTTTTGTGTGTGTGTGCATGCACAATGGAACAATGTTCCTTTGTCTTTTGCTTAGATACCTTGGATGTGAAGGAAGATTTGTTTTGTGAGGAAGAATTAGCGACAGTAATAAAAGGATTACCCTATCAGCACCTGGGACAATATTATTTTTAATCCTTTAGTACTGTCGCTAATTCTTCCTCACAAAACACAAATCTTCCTTTCATATCCAAGGTATAACAAACTTTTTCACCTTTCTCTATATCTTTTCCTGCAACTCTACCTCGGATAAGCAAATTCTCGAAATGTTCAGACCGTCTCTCTTTAATTCTTTGTTTATCACTAATTGTGGCCCCATTCTTGTTTTTAATTCGGCCAAGTCCGGATTGACTAAACCGTCTCAATTTATTGACATGCCAGTACAATATTTTACTATTGTGCCGTCTTTCTCTATCTTCCAGAATCATCGGCAATTTTTTACATGGCCTCCACTTCACACCTCCGTAGTTCATATTTTAATGCTTTTCCACTTTCTTTACATTCCTTTTGTTTTCATCTGATATATCACTCAGATAATTCTTGTACAAGTCCTTTCTCCGATCAATTAAACATAAAGCTTTTCCACTAATATTCTTAGCTGCAGTCCTAGCTTTCTTCTCTAAGACAACTACAGGAACTATACAAATTATTTTTCTAAAATTATTCCAACCATCTTCCATATTATAATTTTTAAAACTCTGAAGTTAAGTATTCAACTGTCCCGGAAAGTTTCTCTCAAATTATCATCCTGAAGTCTACCAACATTATAACTTCCCGGGAGGTAGTTACCCTTTCCGAAATTTAAGCATTAAATTAACCCTTGACACTACTAGATGGTGATCTTTACTTTTTAAAATCAATAACAACACTGCTATATACCCTAGTATCTTGTATTGATCCGGCCAGTCTTCGGTTTACCATAACATAATCAATAAGGTTTGCTGTCTTACCATCACGTGGAATCGTTAACTTTATGAACCATTTTATGACCAAACACCGTATTAGTTATAACTAGTTTGTTATACCTACAAAATTGCAAAAGTCTATATCCATTGCTGTTTTTCTTTTCTTACACACAAATTTACCCAGGCTAGGATACCATCTATCCTATTTTCTACCGTCCTGGGCGTTGAAATCTCCTAGTAAAAAACAGCATATTTCTACCTGTGACCCTGTCTATTTGCTCCTGTAACTGTAAGTAAAAATTCATCTGAGTCACTAGTATCTCAGTCAGTCGGTTTTACAGGGTCATATACTACTATAACTGATACCCTGAACTTTTTAGTCATAAAATGAGCAATTAGTATTCAATTATTAATACCTTCCTAGTCTAAACAAGACTTAGTAGCATCCTTATTTCATCATAAGACTTACTCCCTGTATATATACCCCATCCTTCCTGCCTGAGTAAACGAATTCTATATCACCTAATTTCATGCTTCCTACCCCTGGGATATGAGTT
Organism: Artemia sinica; assembly: GCA_027921565.1. Taxonomy (NCBI): domain Eukaryota; kingdom Metazoa; phylum Arthropoda; class Branchiopoda; order Anostraca; family Artemiidae; genus Artemia; species Artemia sinica. Next base: position 385,609 of record JAPEVW010000153.1, on the reverse strand, counting down.
TCTGAAACTCCTAATAAATCCAGTTCAAATCGTCTGAATGTTTCCGTCAAAATGTCGATATAGTTCATTTTTTTACGTTCGTAACATTCCAAAGTTCCAATTTTCATGTTCTTTAAATCATTGAAATTATTTTGGCCTCAGGAAAAGTAATTATCCGGGATACCAATGCAGGACAGGAATCCCATATGTTCTCAAGCTTACACCAAAGTGCTTAAGCCGACTTCGAAATGGAGAGCATGAAATCAATGGAACCTCCATTAACGGAGGCTTTGTGCAATCCTGGGCCCATCTAGGTCAAAACAAGGTTTTCAGCACTTGGACGATGCTCTTCTTTCAACAAGAGTCAAAATCCTGCACAGACAATCTCAAGCATATTACCTCCGACTCATTATATATTCATTCCTACAAATATTATGCTATATCGGGGGAGGCAGCCCGTAGTAGATAATTAGCTAGAAGAGGTTTTCCGCCCAAAGACACCCGTCAAAACAAACGAAGCCCAGAAGAATTGTCCATTGATCAGAATCCGGTTAAATGCCTGTGTCGTTTTACTAGGCTATAATTTACTCGAGGGGTGCCACTCCTCGAATGGGAATAGAGTTGACGGCAAAGTCCCAAGTCTTGCAAATACACCCAAAAGGGTCGAGCCAGCCCTTTATAGAGGCCGTTGTCCATAGATCTAGATCTTACGCCCAGCCGCAATTGTCCTCCTCTGGGAGAATCTTCCCGCAATGGTGTTCTGGATCACCATGCAATTTAACCCAATACTTGGAGAAGGTTTGTAACTAATAGGACTTGTGGACACACAAGTGGGCCCTATTGAGTGTATTCTTGAGGGTCCTTCTTCCTTTTCTGCCTGTATTTATGGTCCTTGGCGAGGGTGCCCCAGTTTCGACTATGGACCCCAAGGGGCAAGGTCTTCCCTTATCCTTGCATCCTTTAGAGGTATCCTACATGTCTGAGGGGAGTTCCCCGAATCACCATCTGGGAACACGCTGAGTGGCCTGGGGGAGGCCAGGAGTATAAGTCCAGACAATAAAGCCAAAACAATAAAATTAAAGCAGATTTCGAAAATGATAATAGAAATTATGGCACTTCCGCTACAAGTTTTAGCAGCCACACTAAGGAAGTGAAGTAACTCATATGAAATATACAAAATATGATTAAAATATAGTACTTTAGTAAAAAAAAAATTGAAAAACTACAACAGAGAATTAAGAGAAAAGCAGGCTGCCTAGAATGCGTCATTAAATACTTAACATAATATCTCTATAGATTAAATATTTAATTAAAAATAATGACATATTTACCATTATCTCACTCAAGATTAGCAGATTATCTCCAAGTGTAAAACTGGTTTCAATATAAATCAAGAACAAAGCATGGTCACTATAACACACTAAAAGCTAAGTACCTCAAAATCATCTAACATTGCTAGGGATAACAGATGCAATTTCACCTTATGCATCCTTGATTCTCAAAACTAAAAGCATAAGTACCTCTAAATCATCTAACATACACCTTACAATATTCAATTCTTAGTTGACAAACTTATCTTCCAGTTCTTCCAAACTTTTTTTTAACTGTGAAAAAACACCTGAGCTTGGCTATGCGACTTTTAACATCTTCACTGCTCCCATCGTCCTTAGTAACAATACTGCCAAGGTAAATCAAGCTGCCCACCTGATCAATTTTTGTTACCCAACCTCACCTTTTTATCTACACTTATTCTTAGCCTTAGTGACTTAATCGTTTAACATTAATTTTCTAGCCTATTCTAGCTCCATGAACTTGCAAAAACCTCTAAAATTTCATTCATTATGCTCAAACTTTCATCTAGGATGCTTAAACATTAGCAGAATCTAAGTCTAGGAGATTATTTCCTACCCCTTTTGATTCCGTAGTCTCTCGTTGCCTTACTGTGAACCTTGAAACAAAGTCTATCAAAATGATCCATATAAAGGGATAGAGCACAATCCTGCTTAACTCCTAATTTAATACAAAACCAGCTGCTAACGTCATTTTCTACTTAACGCAAGCAGTGTTATTCTCGTACATATCACTAATCACTTTAATGTATTTGTCTGGTACACTATAAAAGGACAAAACCTTGCTAGGCTCTTCTATCAACAGAATAGAACGCTTGCTCATAATTTACAAACGAGGACCAAAGGTGCTTGAGAATTAAGGCACTTTCAATTAATAACTGGAGAGTGAAAATTAGGTCGACACATCCTCTACCTTTTCTAAAATTGCACTATTCTTTTTCAATCTTCAGTAAGTATTGTAAACCATTTTTCATTTAGTTATCCTAGGAAGGGGATCAGAATGAACGGCCCAACGGTTGCTCAAGCTTTTACTTTTTTCCCTGTACCCTATAATTTTCCAAAGGTTTTGCATTTTTGCCTATTATTTGATATTTGAAAATATTTCAAGGGCCAATTTTCAATTTAATTGAGATGTGGTGTTGTTTCCACGAATGAAAATTAAGAAACTAGTTCAGCCAGTTTCTTATATTGAAAGGTATCATCGAATGTGCCAGAACCTGATTCTCTGTTCTCTCAAATGTAAATTCGTTAGAAAGAGAAATTTTTATTTAATCAGCTAAACAGTAACTAAAATGGGGTCCTATTATATAGCATACTTTTTGCTTGGTCAGATGCACATGTCACGCTCAGGTATGTCGCGTAATATCCATGTGGGAAGAACTTAACATCATCTTCAGGACAGTGATATGATCCTGTCAAATTTGGGTTATTTAAGCTCTTCTAAACTGAAAAAGTGGAATTCTGGGGTCACAGTTTTGGATCAATTTTTATCTGTAGGCATATTGCCCTTTACGTACAGAGCTTTAACTCCAAAAAAACTGAACATTTCCCCATTTTCTTCTTGAACATTACTCAGTTCATTACCATTTATTTTCTAATGTGTAATCAATTGTTCATAAGACCCTATTCGGTTCGAATATCGTAATGTAGTACTCCCAAAGCTTTATCATGGTTAAACATATTAGAGTTCACTTTTCAGTGATAACATTCAATTTTTGCATGTTGTTGATTGAATATCAAAGTGCACATTTCAAATATAACTCCACACGTTGATGAACTCAAGCCGATAAATTCAGTGTCATACCTCAAATCATGTGTTTATTCTCCCAATGTACAAGAAATACAGAATGAAAACATGCAATAAAGTAGGTACTGTCGATGATCAACCACAGAGTGCCATTGAGGCAGCCACAAAGAAAAATCCCAAGCAAAAATCATGTTCACCAATGATTACATTATGATACCCGTAAAATTTCCCATCTAGAACCAAATTTGAAATGCAATCTATTCTTAGAAAAAACTTCTCTAAAATAACTTTTTTTGTGTTCAGCCAGCAACTAAGACATTCAGAATTTATCAGTATCTGAATTTATTGTAGTCAAAATATTCTGTAAGGTTCCTTTTCTTACATCTCTGGTTTCTTAATAGACATTCTAAGTGTTTGATTTGCTAGTTACCCTAAAATTAATGGAGACATAGCAAAGTAATGCATTTAATATTTTATTGAAATAGTGGTGTGTAGAATATCATCATAAAAAAATCAATACTTTGAATTTATTCTATAAAATACTTCATTTTTATTTCCTGTTGACATGTGGCTTCTTCTATTTTTAGTCAGACATGAGTTTTAACATGGATTCAGCTACAGCTTCATCACACATTTCATCATTGGTATTATTGGGCTCATTGATTGTATCTGTTTGTAAAACATAGATGATAATGGTTATGTTTCTGGGTGCTTTTTATTTCATCGAATTATTTTTAAAGCCCCGTTGCATATTGACTGCCAGTGCCCTTTTTATTTTGCTTTTGATTTCACTGTCTATTACAACATTATTTTTACAGAGAATTGACTTTGGCCCATAGACAAGATATGAATTATGACACTGGTGTAGCTGTAGGTCTTTATTTTAACCTTTACTTTCATTTGAATGCTTAATACCAGAAAGATAGTGATAGAATCTGTCAACGGGTGAAGTATTACGAGAACCATTAGCAAGAAGTTGAACCTCATCGTTAACTATTAGTTTCTGGCTTGCATTATCTTTGAGCCCTAACTTCTCTGAAAATAATACTCTCGCATATCCACCATGATAAGTGCTGAATCTTTTCGATGCTCCATCGAAATTTAATCTCTAATGGTCATGACAATGAAAGTATAGATTTCTAAAATATAACTACTATTTCTTGTTTCATTGTTAAAATACTTGTCTTTGTCAGCATTCGACGCAACGATAATTTTATCATGTGCACCAACTTTCTTTGAATATTTCATCTTCACTTTTTTTTTAATATAATGTAAATGTTTATCCTTCCACTGCACAATAAATATTGATCAAAACATGTTATAAACCATCTACTGTCGATGTCCATCCACAAAAAAACTATAGGGGTGGCCGCATAAGAAATCCAAGTTAAAAAAATTCTGGTAAAAAAACAAAAACAGAAAACATTGGGGGGAGTTTGAAGGGGTGTGTCATCGGAGCCCTGGAGGGAGACATGGGCCCTGAATGGAAATTGGAATCTTGGGACCGAAACTAATGCACAAGCCCTGGTAATGGATGAGAGATGTGCTCAGGACCATTACATTACGTAAATGATACCTGGCTGGTTGTAGTCATTAAAATTTTTTAAGGTCGAAACAAGTTTAATTAGCTATCAAAAGTTTATATTTGTCCAGTATGCCTCCCAAATAATCGATTATTGATTATCGAAAATTAAATCAATAGTTGACTCAACACAATTAGAGTACAAAAAGAGTTCTTCCAGTTATAATTTAGAATTCATATCAAAACTTTGTTTATGAAACATCACGGAACTTTAAGATTACTTCAATTATTGAACAAAATACTTGGCCAACGAAGTAGTTTTCTTATCGCCGGGAAACTGTGATAACGCCAAATGTTTATGGGCCCTCTTATATCCATTGAAGGGTTTTGTTGAGAAAGTAGGCCTATATTGTTCCCAGAAAATGTTAAGACTCTCATAAAATTTTTTAGCCAGATACAAGGGACTAGCAATTCCAATAGAAAATGGGGATAGGGTGTATTCGGACGAATAGAGGGATAAGAGGGATTGGTAACTCCATTAGTACATCGAGATAGGGCTGCATTGGGACGAATAGAAGGGATACCACTGCTCAATAATTGGATGGCCTACAACCCGGAGGTTGGCTAAAGAACGTCTACGAGTAGGATACTGATGGTTTCTGGACTCTGAATATCTTTATGCAAATTCGTTCATTTTTAGGCATTAACATGGTACTTATTTTCCATGTTCTGATAGTTTTAAAAATTTAAGATCTATGATCCATGATTATGAAACTCGATCTTCTGGAGAGTTCAATACTCATCGATTGTTTCAACCTGGTCGACGTTTTCTGTGCTTTATAGATGGATTTTAAGTTGGAATCATCTTGATCGGAGCATTAAAGATATTAGTGAAATTGTTTTGTTTAAGAGAGAAAGTAAAGTAATCATTTTAAGGGGGTTTGAATTATAGTTGTTGTTTTTTTTTGCGGGGAGGGAGGGGTGAAAATGGTAAATTAAATAACTTATTTTGGCCTATTGTGATACTAGTTTAATAGTAAAACTGAATTTGTTTTGTTGGAGTGGTTGTGGTGCCGACTAGAATGCGTGATTGTATGGTTTATATTATAATTTATTTAGTTCATTGATATTTTTTTTATTTTTTTAGTCTTGTATTATTTTTTAGTGTATTTTTGCCTTCCCCTATGACAAGTTTTTTGCTTCTTGGGGTGGCTTTTAACACTGATTTTGTTTTTTGGTTTAATAATATTATTCTCAAATGTGTTTATTTCCTTTAATTACTGTTGTTTTGAGTTTCATTGACCCTTAATATCTGCTTGTTTAAGTTTGAACGTTTAAATGATCTTTCTTCTGCTCATTCGCTTATGTTCAAAAATAACACTTTTGTTTAATTTGAAGAATTTTTTTTGGAAGATATTTCTTTTAATTAACTTTTATTCCTTTTTTTATTGACTAAGTTTTACTATTGGTCAACTACTACCACTACTACTAACAACTCACCGCAACACCTAGCCGCCTGAGGCCAACACAGCTACGCACGCTCCTCTACATCCCAATCTATTCAAAGCCTCCCTTTTTATGCCCGCCCATGAAGTTCCCATTTTCTTAAAATCTATCTTAATGACGTCCTCCCACCCCAGACAGGGACGACTTGCTTTCCGTTTAGCCCTAGACGGTTGGCCGAAAAGAACAATCTTCGGCAATCTGTTATCCTTCATCCGCACAACGTGCCCTAGCCACCTCAACCTTTCTTTCATTATTGCCCTAGAGAGCGGTAATGAACCACATTTTTCGTTCTAAAGTGTTTTGTCAGTTTTTATTCTTAAAGTATGAATGCCAGTATAAATGATATTTGATTCTTTTTTCTGGTTATGTGAAACCTATAACAGCCATATATGTCTTAAAAATTATAAATACCCAGGAACTAATTTGTAATTGGACCTCTGTATTAGTATTGCAGTTTACCAGAAAGTGAGTGTCAAGTTTTAAAACAAAGAATGTAAGTGAAGAATCATCATAAAAGGACTAAGAAAAATAATAATCGAGCTTTAGAAAGTGTGACTTTCTTCATTATTGTAGTAAGAGACAAATACTTGTATTAATTGGCAGTAAACTGTTGAAGAAATGGCTAAATTAGTAAAACTAGGTAAAACCTAACTATAATATAATACTAATTGTGCATCGTCCTATTATATTGTCACAATAAGGAATTCAAAAAGAAATTCTATACTGTTAATTAGCTAAAATTCTAAGCTGCATATTCATATTTTTATTGTAAAAATTGACAAACATTAAACAGTTCAAATTACTATATCAGTTATTTGTTTCTGTTATAAAAATAATCATTGACTTCTTATTTTGTTCTACGTCTGACAATATCACGGTTATTAGTTAATTTGTAAGATTTCAAGCAAAAGTACTAAGAACTTTTGTGTCATACATCAAGAGAAACCAACACAAAATGGGTGTTAGACTATCATGTCTTGTGCAAGCAGGAAAATTATTGTCAAGTCTGCAGAAAAAGTTTCAACCTATTTTTTTCAGAGTTAAGCATGGCAAAAAATGGTTAAAATTTGTGCAAGACTTTTTAAATTTAAGATTTAGAAAACTCAATCGCATGGAAATCGTATAAAATTCCTTTTTTCAGATGTGATTAGAGTTGAGATAGAGCAAGAAGCAAACAAATTCTTCTGTTTTATTTCCTTGGCATTTCAAAAGTTAATATTTTGGGTTAAAATTTGAATTCGGACGTGATATAAATCATCTATCAGAACAAAACTTGTTTACTGCGCAAATTTTTTTGATAGTAATAATAATAAATGTGAATTTTTAGTTTTATGTTAATCTTTTTAACTAAAAATCATGAAAGTTTTTTTTGTTCTATACAGAACTAAGGAGGTTTATTAGCCCTTCTGAAGCCCATACTCTAGACACACTGGATGCAAAGGAGGGAAATGGTAGTTTAAGATCCTGGAAACCTTTTCGTATGGATTAGCTACCAATAATATATAGAAATAAACATTTTCTCACCCTTATTCCATATCGTTGACATAACCCATATACTTCGAACACGTGCGAGGCTTACACACCCAAGAATTTTGCTGCCATCGAGCTGTTGAAATGTAAAATAATGAACATTTTTCCATCCTAACCTATGTTTACCTAGATTCAGCAAGCACAGTTTTAGCCGTTACGTCTTTTGGTTAAATTCTAGATTATTTCCATCAACATGTTCTATAATAACCTTAATCCATCCTTGGTTTCAAACCTTATAATGAGAATACACTTTATTGACTTTCATATCACAAATACTCACTACATTTTACAAAATTTTATTTTCATGGACTTTCAAGTTTCAAAAACTCAAATCCCTCAAATAACAAAACTTCACTTTTTTTGACAACCTTAGAGTTCTAAGGTACTTTAAGAAGCCAATCTTTATTTTCAATCTTAGTATTTTAAGAAATTTAATTTCCATATTTCAACAAGTCAGTACCCTGTCACTTTACACAAATTCTATTCATTTACAAGTTCATAATTCTTAGACATATAATTTTCATATTTGTATGACTTGTAATATATATATTTTAAAAACAACTAAAAGGTTTCTTATTTCAACAAGTTAAACCTTTTTTGCATTAATAATTAAAAAACTTTTTTCCAAGTCACGGTAATTATATTTAAGACAGTATTTTTATATTTTCACACTTTTCATAATTCTGACTATCAAATTTTGACAATTCTAAGATGCCTTATTTCAAGAACTTTTTACGCAATTTCCGAATTCTAATGCCCAACCTTAACAGTTTTACAGGTAAAAGCCTTCACACTTTCAAAAAATTAAGTTCCCTTCTTTTCAGAATAACGAGACTTTTAACTTTAAAATTTCCGAAAATCAGGTGTTTCATTTGTCTGCAATTTATAAAAGAGTTGATAGTATCAAAAAAAATAAAATTTCACTACTTAAGGCTTTCAAATTTTAAATAAATTCAACGTTTTGTAAAAGACAATATTTTAAACCTCTAATTTTCAAAATTTCCCCATTTAAGCAACTAAAAAGCATCAAATTTCCATCAAATCATCTTATTTCATAATTTAAAAACAGTTAATATTTGCATTTCAAGCCAGAGGGTTTACATGAAAAAAGATCAACATTTACTTACAATTTATAAATTCGAAAACCCTAACTTTAATGTTTAGACAAGTTAAAGCCTTCATACTTTGTAAGACTTGGCTCAATATCACATTTTTACTTCAATTAGTATTTCAAATTTAATATTTGACAAATAAGAGCCTTACATTTTCATAACTTTTTTAAACGACTTTATATTTTTTCAGCTTTTAATTTCTGCAATGTGACAACTGATACCTTTAAGATTTCAAAATTTATACAAATTTCATAATCTAAAATCTTCTGACTCTTGTAAGATATTTTGGCACCTCAAAGTTTTCATATTTTAAATAATTTCAAAATTTTTTAGAAGTCTATATGTAAGACTTTTATTTTTGACGTTTCAGAAACTCAAGGCTTACAAATTTCAGGCAACTTATGTTTTTCTCACGATTTCAAAGTTCTTAGACCTAATTCATTCATTTCAATAATTATTGAATTCATTTCTTATGAAATTCAAGTCACTATAAGAGTTTTAAAATCCTAGGATTCAATTTTATATTTTGAGAAATTGCCTTCACAGGTAATATATTTTATGACATATTAAATTTAAGCGAAATTTAATTTTTTTTGATTCAATAGACCAAAAATTTCAAGAAAATCAACTTCTTTCAAATATTTATTCATTCAAAGTTTTAATTTTACATCTCAATAAGTTAAAGAATTCACATTTAAATAAATTAGGTCTTTTCGCAGCTTTAGAATTCAAAATTTGTCTATTTCTTTAAAAATTTTCATCTGCTCTTGACTCTGCCTGCCCTTTTTCCAAAAATTGCTCTGGTCGGTATGCAACGCCAAAAACGCCATCGATCAGGAAAGGATCACTGACTAGTAATGAGCATTAAAATACTCTGTTCTGGCAATATTTTGATAATCCCGATAAATTTGGTACCCCATTCAAAAGCTATAAGAACACTTTGACATCCCTGGTTAGGAAATTTATACAGGTATATTATCATAAACAGTTTCAAAAAGATGAAGGATCACCAAAGAAGACAAGAATCTAATAAATTAATGCCTGAATAGGCAAATAACCAACACATGTTTTGTGTCCATGATGAAGCAAGATTGAACCCTTTCAACATTGTAACCAAAAGTACCCAACACACTCAACGAATTTTTTGCAGGTTTTGGAGAAGCAACCATAGAGGAAGCTTACGGCCAGTGAACTGTGTGCAAAGATAACTTAAAAATATATTTACCTTCGTCGTCTAGCTCCTCTATGATTCTGTCACCTGTTTCTTATGAGGAACTCCTGAAGATTTTACAAGCCATGAAAAATGGTCTCTGCGAAAGTCAAGATGACAGAGATTCCTATGTCAGTCTTATCACACAGGTCATCAATTCTTGCTTTAAGGACAAAATCTTTCCCACTGTTTTTAAGTCGGCAAAGGTTATATTCCTCCATAAGGGTAGCAACCCCATGCAGGCTTTAAACTTTTGCCCTATCTCTATTCTCTCTGGTTTTTCTAAAATTATAGAATGTTGCATCTATAACAGAGTGGTGAAATTATCTGACTAAGTCTAACTTCTTCATCATTCATTAGTTTGGATTCAGGCCTGGGCATCGAGCATGCTGTAGCTTGCTATACAGGTTTTAATACAATTCCTAATGATGCAATGGACCGCAACGAAATACCAGCCACAGTATTTATGGATGTGAAGAAAGTATTTGATACGATTTGTCATCTGATTCTTCTGGGTAAACTTGACAAATGCAAAATAAGAGGCAATGCTCTATTACTCTGTCACTCTTACATTACTCGTAGGAGTTAATTTGTGGAGGTAGGTACAGTAAGATCGGTAAAAATCGCATGTTCAGAAATGGAAGGAGTACCGGAAGGTTCAATTCTCAGATAGCTTCTAATTCAAGGATACCTCAATAACCTTATGGACGCAATCGTAGGTGAGGACTTGTAGAGCAGGTAGGACTTGCTCTACTATTTTCTGACAACACTGCTGTTTCTGTCAAAGGTACAGATTAATCTTCGGTTAGAAAAAACATCATTTGTAGTCTAATTAAACTATCGCAGTGGTTTGCTGACAACTGCATTGTTTTAAAATCATTGAAGACCTACTTTATCATTTTTTTAACGACTTTCCGTTACTGCCGTCACTTTATCAAATACATGTCAATTTTAACTGAGAACTAGTTATCACTACTAGAAAAGAATTTGTAAGTACCTAGGTTTTATAGTTGATGACAATTTTTTTTGAATCTTCATCTTGAAAGACTAAGGAATCGGCTAGGAAGGAAAGTAAGGTTACTGCGGTATCTAAACTTTTCCTCCCTTTCCCAACCCTTAAGTGGGTTTCTTATTCTTTTGTTTATTCATTTCTTAATGATTGTCCCATTGTTTATTTTAAGACTTTTATTTCTCGAATTAAGCCCCTGCAAAAGTCTTCAAAATAGATCCCTTAATATATTAAAAGAATTCCTTCCTTCCCCATCGTCACTTCCTGAAAATTCCCTAATTAAGAGTCTCTATACATTTTTAAGAATATTATCAGTCGATCTCATCCTTCCAATACATTGTGTCTTTTTTAGAATTAAACAAATTAAAGAATTATTACCATTGGCTCCTGATTCTATTATAGCTTCTCACTAATTTCTTTTGTTTAGAATAGGTATAGTCTAAGAAGAAGTTCAGCTAAATCGACTTGCCCTAGAATTCTAACTGAACTATACAGATTTTCTTCCAAATTCAATAATAAAGTTTTGGAACATTTCTAAGTTATGTAGGTTTACACTCTTCTATTTTGCTTTCAAAAAATAATTTAAAACTATATCTAATAGATAATTATTAATTAATATTAATTCATGGTTGCTTTTGCTGGTGTTTTTCTATATTTAGATTATTATTTGATTTCGATTGTGTATGTGAGTTGAATGTGGTGTCTTATTTTCTTTTTAATGAAATGTATTTTTTTTAATTAATATTTATTTTCATTAATTTTATAATATTATTAACTTTTTCTTCTAAGGGTGCGGGTTTTCAAGTAAAACTCACTTTGTAGGTACTCTTTTAATTTTTTTTCTCTTATGCTGTATAATGTATTATAGTGTTATAGTGAGTGATATTAGTTTGAAAAATAAAAGAACCTGAACCTGAACTTGAAAAACTCAATTTTCACAACTCAAAAAATCAAAGCTTCACCTTAAAAGTAATTCATCTTTGTAACACTTCTATTCTTCGTAGATTCCTAATTTTAACAATTCAACAGGCAAAAGGGTTCACACTTGAATGGTATTTATCTTTTTCTGCATCTTGCCTATTATTAGCCATTTAAGTTTTTAATTTTAACAAGACAAAACCTTCACACTTCGGAAAATATCACAGTTTTCAACGATTTGGAAATCCAAGACGTTTTAAATTTATTTTAAGAAAAATAAAGGCTTAAAACTTCGTGGTTTGACTTTATTATAGTTTACTGAATCCATTGCATGATTCTAATGGTTTTATTCAAGGAATTCGTGTTCAGGATATTAAGATTTTACAGAAGTCCTTACTTTTTTAAGTTTAATTTTTATGTTTGAAAAGTTATAAATTAAAATCTAAAAAAAATCCCCTTTTTTTCAAGTTAGGAATAAAAAAAATCCCCCATTTGACTACTCAATGTCCTCCCATTTTAAGATAAAATAAAAGTTCGAAGGAGGGATAAAATCCTTTTTAATAGACAGTGTATAATAAATTTCACAAAAAATACCAGATATTTTGGTCACATATATAGTGACCGTCATCAGTAGTAAAACTGATTTACTACTGATGAGTTTTAGCAGAATTGAGTTGAGATGAGTGAGTAGAGTTCTACTAGTGATGACGGTCACTGTATATGTGACCCAAATATCTGTTTTTTTTAAATTTATTATACACCGTCTATTAAAAAGGATTTTATCCCTATTTCGAACTTTTATTTTATCGTCATGGAAAGGCAGTGTGGTCTTCAAATTATCTATCCCATTTTAAGATAGTCATTTTTTGTAAAAGTAAGAATAATTGGAATAGTGATATTGAGAAATAACATGAGCTTTTTTTAAATTTGTAGGCTTTCAGTTGTCGATAAAGGAAAATTATTTTCGTCTAAAAAAAAGGATATTGAATTAACATTAATCTTAAAAATGTGAACTTTCGAAAAGAATCTTTTTCTGAAAGCTAAGCATTCAAACTCTGGAATTTTATTCTTCTTTTAGGATTTCTGGAAAAGCGTCAAGTTTTTTGAAAATTATAAGGTTTTGACCTATTTGATTTAGAAAATTCGCCGATTAAAAGCATTCGAAGTGTGAAAATACTTATTTTATTTAAAATTTTAAAGTTTTGACGTGCTCTAACACAAAAGTGAAGCTGTAGAAGTCGGGTAATGTAAAAAAAAGTTGAGCTGATTAATGTATGACTCCAAAGATTTTCAAAAAGACATTTGAACTCTGAAACTGTAAAAAAGTTTAGAATATTTGGGTTGTTAAGGATAATGGTTCTTGAAATGTGAAAATAAATTATATTAATTCTGAAATTGTGAAAAAAAATATGAATTTTATATTTTGATCTATGTATTTGTGAAAATTCAGTCTCAGTGATATTCAGTATTGAAACAAGCTGAATTTTCTGTAGGTTTAAATGCTTTTATATTTGAAATGAGCAAATTATTAGTTTTTGGATTGAAAATCATAAAATGTGACAATATTTCCAGCTGTAAATAATTTTAGTGGTCAAATTGAGGAATTGAAGTCTTTGTTAAACAACGTCAAAATTCTCGGATGAAAGAAGTGGCTTTCAATCAATTTTTTAGCATGCCCCAACTAGGCATTCTGAAAATTCCGAAATGCCTCACTGTGCAATTGAAAATTTTTATACTTATGAAACACCTTTCATACAAAGCAAGACCTTAGTGCCATACTATTATTTATCTGTTTTCTCCTTTTATTCATAATAATTTGACAACATTAACATTAACAATTATTTTTTGCAAAATTTAGGCCATAGAGCTTAATTAACCAAAGGGTAAATGTCCTGTACATTACCCGTCAAAATATTGCCAAGCTGTATCGGTGGTGCCTTTGCCCCACGTTGGGAATCACAGCGTTAACACAGTTTTGACATTTCTGGAACCTTCAACTTGTCAAAAAGTGAAAAGTAGAAGTTTTAGAACAGTGCAGCTTTCAATCAAAACTGCAATCAAACTCTGAATTTTATTCTTCTTTTAGGATTTCTGGAAAAGCGTCAAGTTTTTTGAAAATTATAAGGTTTTGACCTATTTGATTTAGAAAATTCGCCGATTAAAAGCATTCGAAGTGTGAAAATACTTATTTTATTTAAAATTTTAAAGTTTTGACGTGCTCTAACACAAAAGTGAAGCTGTAGAAGTCGGGTAATGTAAAAAAAAGTTGAGCTGATTAATGTATGACTCCAAAGATTTTCAAAAAGACATTTGAACTCTGAAACTGTAAAAAAGTTTAGAATATTTGGGTTGTTAAGGATAATGGTTCTTGAAATGTGAAAATAAATTATATTAATTCTGAAATTGTGAAAAAAAATATGAATTTTATATTTTGATCTATGTATTTGTGAAAATTCAGTCTCAGTGATATTCAGTATTGAAACAAGCTGAATTTTCTGTAGGTTTAAATGCTTTTATATTTGAAATGAGCAAATTATTAGTTTTTGGATTGAAAATCATAAAATGTGACAATATTTCCAGCTGTAAATAATTTTAGTGGTCAAATTGAGGAATTGAAGTCTTTGTTAAACAACGTCAAAATTCTCGGATGAAAGAAGTGGCTTTCAATCAATTTTTTAGCATGCCCCAACTAGGCATTCTGAAAATTCCGAAATGCCTCACTGTGCAATTGAAAATTTTTATACTTATGAAACACCTTTCATACAAAGCAAGACCTTAGTGCCATACTATTATTTATCTGTTTTCTCCTTTTATTCATAATAATTTGACAACATTAACATTAACAATTATTTTTTGCAAAATTTAGGCCATAGAGCTTAATTAACCAAAGGGTAAATGTCCTGTACATTACCGGTCAAAATATTGCCAAGCTGTATCGGTGGTGCCTTTGCCCCACGTTGGGAATCACAGGGTTAACACAGTTTTGACATTTCTGGAACCTTCAATTTGTCAAAAAGTGAAAAGTAGAAGTTTAGAACAGTGCAGCTTTGAAAGAGTATTTGTTTTAAATGTTATGGGTTCTACTTGACAAAATAAGAAGATTAAAAGTATTAGAACATTTAAATTTTTTAGAAATTTCATTTTCTTGAAATCTCAATTCTTTGAGTTGTTAGAATTCAGAACTAAGTCTTAGAATTATAATTGTAGGGAAAAGTAAAATTCCTCCAAATGTGAAGGCTTAGAATTTGGAATTCAATGCCCTCCCATTAAAAAAAAAATTAACTTGTTCCCTTGGTTATATTTCTGAGACTTAGTTTCTGAATTTTAACACATCTAATCCTTCAAATTTCAAGGAATTCGACTTATTTATAAAATAGAAAATTTTTTATTACTTTATATTTCATATTTTGGAGAATAAGAGTCTTCACATTTTACAAAAATTCAACTTCTTTCAAACTTCCACTGTTATCACACTTTTAATTTTGAATCCTTTTACAAATCACTAGAATTTGGCTAGTAAATAAATATCAGTAACGAAAATAAATTAAAGACAGGCACTCAAATTAATAACTTTTTCAATCAAAGCCAAAAGGCCTTCCCCAAATTACTGTATTGAAGTGGTACCGAGTTCCATTAAAATTCAAGATAAGACAGTTTCTTTACTTTTTTACACTATTTAATATTTTTCCTAATGAAAATTTGGGACTCTTATGTCAATTTTATATCATGTCCAGGAAGTTATGGCTTATTAAAATGCCTTGAAAATTTGGCATAAAATATTGGATCTATGTCCTTAAAATTCCAGTATTAGGGTTATTAAATTATTAAAATTATATTAGACTACTGTTTAGTTTATTCTTCTTGTTATACTTTCTTCTTTGAACACAGTTATTTCTACTTTTTGCCAATCATGGTTTACTTTTATATCTGTAAAACAAGATTTTCTTTATACAATTTTTTTTTATATACTAGTTCATTTATTTGGTATTTGCTTACTAATTTTTTGAGTTTTTCGTTAGCCTAATAAGGGAGAAATCAATTTCTGGAACTTCAAAATTTTGGTAATTTGTATGGTTGGTAAGTTGGTTGTCTCCAAAGCTTTTAATGTAAATTCGGTATGTATTTTTTGTCCAATACGTGTACTTCGACAAAAGATATGTTTTTCTATTTATATTGTGACCACGAAAAAAATATTTTATCTACTGTTATTAAAACAAAGAAAATTGGTTGTAAACTTTTTTTTTCAGTTGTCAATCATGCACCTGGTTATGTTCCTTGGCATAATGTGAAAGGGATTGCCTTAAAGCTGCAAAATTTAATTACTGGAAATCCTGTTCAAGCTCAGTGTTTACCTATATATTCAATATTGCTTGCAGTAAATATTAGCATCATCGACCTTAATGGTGTTAGATGCGAAAAGTGTAGAGCTTGAAATTCTTAAGACAATTCCTTTCCAAAAATTGATGTAGCTGTTCTATTGATTGAGACTTATAGTAAAACAAAATCTCAAAGGGAGATGACGCATGCATTTTTGATTTCTCAAGGATACACTTATTATGACACATTCCGTAATGCATTGCATCCCGGTGACGATATATTCGTTAGAAATGAATATTTCAAAAAAGGCGCTAGTCAACCCAAAGCTTAAATTACCAGATTATTTCAAAATTTTGACGGGAAAGAAAAAACAGAAGCAAATGAAATTGAATTTGAGTCTTTTGTTAATTTCTTCTTACCTATCTTGACATAGATGTACCTATAATTTTATATGATGGGCTAAGAGTTTAAGGAGGATCATGACTAACCTACCTGTCTCTAAGGTTATTCTTTGCAATCAACTAACAATTAGCTACCTTAATTTTACCAATGTTTCCCACCATTTATTTTTCTTAGCTCTTATGTGTTATATTTTTTTTTACTAATTCTCTTCCTGATTATTTAGAAAAAAGTTTAAGTTTACTAATAATCTTACTGTTTTATATACCCTTTAATAGTCTAACCGTTTTTCACTCGGTATTTCCAAAAATACGGCTTATGATAACTTTTGTAGCCTGTTATTATATTAACAATTTGTATAATATAAAATTCTTGATTTTTTCTTTTCAAATTAAAAAAAAAAAATTCAACTGAAAGTCAGGAGCAAAATTATAACTTAAAACAAGCAGCCTTTACCCGTATATTATAACCTAAAACGGATAGTAGTTGTACAAGAAATACCCCGATGGAAAGTTGCTTCATTTTAAAGTCCCCTCCTCTGGATAATTCTATCGTCACTAAAAATCCCCCTCGGAAATTGTTCTTTGGACAAGCTTCATATAAAAAATTTCTTTAGCCAACTTTTATTTGAAAAAAGACTTTTAGTTTAATTTCTGTTTAAATTTAAAATAGTACCGGAATATCCCCCTGAGTGAAAAGCTTTCTTTTGGAAATCCTCCCCTCAACGGGAAGTTTTTCCTGTGGAAAATTTCCATATGGTGCTTTTCTCATGCAGAACATTCAAGAGACAACCGAAATAAAAGTAACAGAAACACTGAAAAAGAGTTTTAATATTGATTAATACATAAAAAAGTTTGGTCATTATGCCGATTCAAAAAATATAAAATTCATAAGGCTTAGACTTGCCCACCAAAGTATATGAATATGAAATAGTTAGCTGATTTTCGGAAAAAAATCCCAAAAATGGCAAATCATCTTTGTGAAGATTTCACTTTCAAATTTAGCAAATCAAAGATTTCTATTCAAGAGCTTTAAAGCTTCTTTTTTAAAATTTCTAAATTTGTACATTTCCTTTTAGGGAACAATAAAAAAATGTCCTTATTTACACCCATTTTCCATCAGGGTGATCGTGTCAATCTAACTGTCCTAGAACATCTAAAGACTAGAAATTTGAGCGGGAATGATAATTTCCAGTGCGCTTTCTAAATAGCTGAAAAATTTGCCCTAGGATGCCATAGGTCATGTTTGTGTCATTTTATGACACGATGTTTTATTTTATCCAAAATATGGCCAAATTACTATTGATTGAAATTTCTTAGATAGCCAATTAATAGAAAAGTATCAAAACCACGTATTGAGCCTCATAGCTTCAGAGGCAGAATTTATATGTTATTGCACTTTTGTTTTATAGAAGTCCATGAAAGATGAATAATCAACGGAAATTTATTTTAAATTTTATTTTACTAATTTGATTCGTCTGATATTTTCTGAGATTATGTACAATGATATAGAATCACGCATAAGCCAAAATCGAGGATGGCTGATGGGTCATGGTATTGGCCTAAGAGAGATCACCTGATGTCTCTTAGTTTATTTTAAGCAGAAATTGTTGAGATTACTGAGAGCTTTCAAATAAATATAGAAATGGTTTAGGGTACCTTTCAAGAATTTTAATCGCTTACATCTTTTATTTGAACCATGCTTGATAAAAAAATTTGGGTTACAATAGACACATCAAAAGAATTGGTTTTTTATTTTGACTCCCAAAATAAAGGAATCATTAAATTTAATGCAACCAATCAAAAACTAAAAGGCTTAGAATACGACTAATTTCCAAAAAAGGGGGAAAAACATACCCCAAAAGTCATGATATCCTATTTGAAATTGTACCATCATTCCAATCTACCAACAAATATGCTTTTCCAGACAATAATTATTATAAGACTTAGTTTTGAAATTTTGACACCTCAAAGGCTAAATATTTGAAGTAACTGATATTTCTTAAAAATTCAAAAATTATAATACTTTTAAATTCTTTTTGTCAAGTAAAAGCCTTGAAATTTTACAATGAATTTACTTTTTTAAACTTGTACTGTTCTGAAACTTCAAATTTTCACTTTTTGAAAGGTCAAAGGTTCCAGAACGATCAGAACTGTTTTAACCCTGTAATTCCCAACGAGGGGAAAAGGCATTACCGATAGAGCACAGCCATGTTTTGATTGTTAATGCGCAGGACCTTTATCCTTCGGTTAGTTAAGCTCTAAGGCCTCAAGTTGGCAAAAAAATGCAAATGAGGTCAAATTATTATACATGGAAAGAGAAAAAAATGGGTTACACTGGGTGCTAAAATAAAAACAAAATCAACAAAAAGAACAAGAATTTTTTCCAATGAAAGAAAAGAGTGGTAGCAAAAATTTAAATTTATAATAAATTGTTTGGTAAATGATGTGACTGCCTCTTCTAAATCAATCGTTAAGTAAACTTCAGTAGTTTTTTTTCTTTTTCTAAGAGCGACTTTTTAAACATAAGTGCTGGAAATTAGAATAGGAAGTATTTTCAAACCATTATAAGACTTAAGCAAACACAGCGAGGGGCAGGGGAAGAACAACCTTCCTGATATACAGAATAATTTCTTTAAGCTCTAAGTTTTAATGTAACTCTTAAATTTCATTTGTTAAAAACTTTTTACTTTATTCAAAAGTAAGACCGAGTATGTGAGCCACTTTTCAAAATTGTATTTTTTACTTGTGGTTGAGCTCTGAGTATGTGACGTTACTTTTGATGACTTCCATTTCTTTTAAATAAAGACATACCTCATGTCCACTTTTCAGTTTTTTTGTACAAGACAGACTCTAGGATGCAGATAAGCCTAAAATTAGAAATTTAGTTTATTTATGGTTGGTTTAAGTTTGACATTTAATATTGCTTTATTTTTACCAGCTTTAGGATTCCACGTCACCCTTTACATTTTTTACAAGAATTTAACTTAATGGTGTCGTATTATCTTTTCCATCTTTATCGAGCCCAAGTTTAAGTTAAGCAATTTTTTCAATCTTTTTCATTCATTGTGGCTCCCTTTTGAAGAGCTTACTTATATAGGCCTAAGTTGACTGAAAAATAATACTTGTTTAAGGATACTCGAAAATTAATTTAGAATGGGGCCGTTTATTAATGTTTTATGTAGAATATATGCACAAAATTTTATTTTATTTTATTAATTATATTAATACAATGTCATAAAATTATTGATATTTATTTCAAATTGTTTGTGAAAATTTTATTGATTGTTTTAGGGCCCTTTTTGGAAAAAGGGGTCATTTTATGAAAAATTATTCAAAAGTATTTTTCAGATAGTTTTTGTGTAACGCAACCCTCTGACCCAACTATTTAGATATATAAGCTACAGGTGGCCAGTGAAAAAGTTACCCATATTTTAGGAAACCATTTTTAGGCAAACTAAAATTGATATATTTTGGGATATTTTTATTTTGTTGGAAAAAGGGTTCAAGTTAATTGAAAAACATGCTTATTAGATACCTTTTAGGCACTACTTTCGGGTAACTAATGTCACAAGCAAGGCAAGTTCAGCTTGGATGGGCACAATATTAAATTAGGGTAGCCTACCCGTGGTCATGGGACTTTGAGACGTGGATGTGGTCACGGAAAAGTTTCAATTAATGAGAAAAGACACTATTTGAATTACTCAATATCCTCTAGCCCAAGTACCATCGAGCAATGTATAATACACAAGTACCATCGTGCAATGTTTGTCAATATAAAATATGCATTAAAAGATATAGAAATTTGTGACTCAACGCTAAGAAAAAGTTGAAAGTAATAGACTCATCAAGATGACCTGGCATTACTTCTCGACTGTGATTGCTATAATAGACAAGTACACAATATGGAATTAGCGAGATGATTATTAGTATGAGCCATCAAGGAGCACAAGCACCAAGGACCTCAACCTCCAAGGGTCACCTCTCCCCTACCTCCTAGAGGTCCCCTCCCTTTCAACTTTTTTTGTCACTCCCCAATTTTCATTATAGAGGTGCCATTAAGAGATAAAAATGTGTAAGAAAAAAGTTATCAGAACTTAAAGTTATCTATTATCATCATCTGACCTAATCTTTTGGGGCTTAGGCAAGCAGATGCAATGAACATCTAACTCAAATACTTTTTACCTCACATCAAATATGCCATTTAGAATGTTATCCTTTTTTTTAAATTCTCCCCGTGGCCTAAAATGTTTCCTCATTATGAATTTTCTATTTACTAACCTTAGGTACTTCAGCTCTTCATGCAAACAACCAGCAATAAAATCACTAATAAAAAAGTTTTCTTCGCTATAAAAATTAAGATACAACGAAAACATCTATTTTCAAAGCACATTTTCAAAAATTAAGACAGAACGAAAATATCAATTTTCATAGCACATTTTCTAATCGACTATTTTAAATGGGTAGAAAATGCGATTCAGTTTGAAGACGTTCTTGAAACGTTGAATAGTTTATTATTCTGTGTTCGCTAATGGCTCTAATAAAATTTAGTTCATCTGTGATTTAGGAATCAGAGCTAAGGTTGAGGGAATGTTCGATATGAGATGTAACAACACCTCCTTTAACTTTGGGGGGGGGGGGGAGTGATTAGATTTAAAATGTAGTTATCAATTATTTTTTGTGGGTTTTCTGTAAATTGTAAAATCCAGTTTATTAATGTCACGAATAATTAATACATCCAGAAACGATAATTTATTTGTATTTTTCAATTTCTATGGTAAACTGTAAATTTTGATCATATGTATTAAGGTAAATTTTAAATTTCGATTATATGTATTAAGATGATCTAGAAAACCCATAAGTCCAGTCTCCCCATATTCCAGAGTGATATTACATCATCCACATAACACCCCCAATAGACATGTTTAAAAAATATTAATTCAAAGCTCAATTTTCAAGGTGCTCTACATAAATGCTCGCTAATGATCCAGATAGTATTGCTCTAGCAGGGAGACCATTTTTTTGTTCATAAAAAGAAATACAAAACTGAAAATACATTGAATACGTATTACAAATTTTGACTAAGGAGGTTTAAGTTTTTCCACTAAATCTAGCGAATTATATATGTACGATTTTGTGAATAAAGCGAAGGTTTGAAGACTGTACATAACCACATTCTAAATATCGGAAGCATGGGGCTTTCGTACATGTTAAAATTGACCTTAAGGGAAAACCTTGCTTATTTAATTTCGGTAAACCGTAAAACTTTGGGCCAAAAGCTACCTCGGGATGCCTTTTAGGTCACTTTTTCTCAAAATGACATGAAATATGCTTACGGCTGTACTCTTTCACTTTAAGCCTTTTATTCATATTCTTTTATTATTTTACTGACTCGAGTTCAGAAGGACATTTAAGGTGAAGTTTTATTTTAAAGATGATTTTGAATAAAATAAATAGAGTTATTAATTGAAATGAATGCAGATATTTTGTCACTGTGCCAAAGAAGAAGAAATTGCTACTTTTGAATCAAATTAGCTTCTTTAAATGTTTTAAAAATATTTCTAGCTATTATAGAGTGATGCAGCCTATGATAATGCTTATATGGCTTTTTGAAAACCAGCATGTATACAGTTTTTTCGT
This sequence comes from Artemia sinica, assembly GCA_027921565.1. Lineage (NCBI taxonomy): Eukaryota > Metazoa > Arthropoda > Branchiopoda > Anostraca > Artemiidae > Artemia > Artemia sinica. The sequence goes on along the minus strand of JAPEVW010000153.1, from coordinate 363,372 downwards.
TTAATTGGAACGCCCCCTAAACGTTTCCTAAAAGTTTCCCCTTAATACTCAAAGTGTCATTAGTTACAGCAACTGTAGTTGTAGTGCTAAGAGCATGCACATAATGCTTTTTGGCTTGTTCAAAATCCTCCCACAACTTACTTTTAAAGATCAAACTTAATAATATATATTGATTTCGGGTTTTCTAAGCGAATCCATAATTTGACATGCTCATTATTCCTAAGGACATAGTTGCTGGACCGTTCTACTATACTAAACAGAAATAGTTGTCTCAAATTTTTAAGAGATGTGTCTGGGAAATAAATTGGCTTGAGAGACGGGTTGATTCCACTCCAATCTCTTTTACTCTTAGAAAGGACCCTGGAACTTTTAATTTTGAATTAAATTAGCTTCTTTAAATGTTTCAAAGATATTTCTAGGTATTATAGAGTGGTGTTGCCTATTATATTGATTTTATGCCCTTTTGAAAACCTGCATGTATACAGTTTTTTTCGTTTAATTGGAACGCCTCCTAAACGCTTCCTAGATTTCACCTTAATACTCTAAGCGTCATTAGTTACAGCAACTGTAGTTGTAGTACTAAAAGCATACAAATAGTGCTTGAAACTGAAAAAAGAACTTCGTTTAATTGGAACGCCTCCTAAACGCTTCCTAGATTTCACCTTAATACTCTAAGCGTCATTAGTTACAGCAACTGTAGTTGTAGCACTAAAAGCATACAAAGAGTGCTTGAAACTGAAAAAAGAACTACTACTAACAACTCACTTTAACATAAATCCACCTGAGGTCAATACAGATACATTTATCGAAAAAATATCTGAAAATGTTTAAGGTATAGTATGAATAGCTTGCAAAAAACCTGATAATACTACTAGTACTAACAACTTACTGCACTACTAAGCCATGTGAGGTCAACAAAGGTACGTTTTATCAAGAAAATATTAGAAAATTTAAAGATTATAGTATGAATGGCATCCAAAAACATGAAATACTACTACTACTAGCAACTCGCTGCATCATAAGGACAACTGAGGCCAATACAGCTACATTTTATCAAGAAAATATCTGAAAATGTTTAATATATATTACAAAAAGCTTACAGAAACATGAAAAAAGAACTATACGCTATGCTTCCTCATAGACACCTATACGGTTTTTCCTGTGGTACTCTATGGCCAATTATCGACACTATACGGATGTATCGTTTGAGAACTAAATTACATCAAACAACAACATAGCAGATTATAACATGGATCAAAGTGTAGAGTTAGAAATATCATTTTATTGTGAGTGTGCTATTTGTAATGGCCACTACCATGACTTCAGTAATTCGTATGAGATTAATGCAGCAAATTTATAAATCATGGGAAATGAAATAGAAGAGTTCAATCTACGTGAAATGAGAAGGAGAATCTTTGATGAAATGGTGAGAAAAAGGGTAGGCCCAAAAGGGTAGGTGGAAAGTAAAGAGTGAAGTTGAAACTTAAAACGAACAAAAATTATTACTTCACAGCCTATCTAACATTCCCTCAGAAAAAACTATGTTTTCTGATGGAAACTTAAAAACTAAAAACTTGAAACTTAAAACGAACAAAAATTATTACTTCACAGCCTATCTAACATTCCACAGAAAACTATGTTTTCATCGTTCTTTCTCTCAGAAAAACTATGTTTTCTCATAAATTAATCTTGCCATTTATCCCATTTATCTGGCTTGACGCCATTGATCTGGCTTCATTTGATTTAATCAATGTAGTAGATTTGCTCGGGGGGATCTCAGCTTTTGCTAATTTTCCTGAAATATACATAATCAGATGTTCTCTGTCTTTGTAATCTTAAGATATTACTATCAATCAGCTGAAATTTCTGTCTGTTATACGAATTAATTACAAAAAAAAAATGTCAATAAACTGTTTTTTTAAAGAAAATAAAGAACTCCTTAAAAATAAAACGACCTCAAATAAAGTCAAATCATCTTCCAAGCATAAAACTAATAAAAATCATAATCGATAAACAAAAATAACCCAATACGAACAGAAACTACAATAAAAAATCGATGCAAAATCAGAACGAGCAAAAATTAACATGAGTTTGGCTGAAAATTTCCATGTCTTCTTAACAACAGAGCATAGTTTGCACTTTACTGAAAACAAAATACATTTTATGTTTTTTACCTTTTTTACATCAATAAATAAAAATAATTAGAAATCTATTGACTAGATATCACTAATTGTATATTAAAATGACGAATCCTGGTAATTTCTTCTGGAAAGTGCAAATTATCTTCTGGTCATAAGAACGTGGGGGGGGGGGTTGTCAGCCCTACTCATACTAATTTATGCTCGTTTAATGTGTGCTCAATTTGAGTATGACTTAGTTATTTATTATAATTTTGTTAGTTTTGGGTTTAATTTATTTATTTATGGTGATTTTTGGTAGTATTATTTGAAAGATTATTTGACTTTGTTTGTGAGCCTTTTTGGTTTCATTAAGCCATAAAGTAATTCCTGGTATTTCACTTTCTATTCGTTATTCATTGACTTTCACAAAACAAAATTATTTAAAATCTTCCCAGCTTTTGACTATAAGAATCCAAATCTTGGCTTGCTAATGGTGTTTTAGGAAATCCTTTTCAAAAGTTTATAATCATAAGAATAGTATTGTATAATTTAATTTTATACCTCCTCCAGTTGACCAAAAAAAATCAAACGTAATATCATTCCAAGTAATTTTATTCATGGTCTTTAAGAATCCAAATTGACTCAAACACATCTGATTTTTTTAAACTATAAGAGCAGAAGTAGTTAAGCAAGTCTCAACAAATGTTTCATCTGAATATCCCCAGTCGATTTTGATATTAATTAAAAAAACTTTTTCCACTAAATAAGTTTCTCGAAGAAAAATAAAGAACCCTAACTCAAAACGAGCAGAAAGTAACTTGAGTAGGGCTGAAAACCCTATGCCACCCCAAGGCCAGAACATAATTTGCACTGAAAAATTATATTTTTTTTTACTTTTATAACTTTAATAAATCAAATAATATTAGCATTTTGATTACTAAATATCAGTATATGTATATTAAACTGAGAATGCACATTCATTTTTAATTTTTTCAGTAAAGGGTAAATTATGTTCTGGCCTCGGGATGGCGTAGGGGTTTTGAGCCCTGATCATTTGAATTTCTGATCGTTTTGAGTTTGACTCAGTTATTTATTGTAATATCTGATCGTTTTGGGTTTTATTTATTTATCAATGCTATTTGTGGTATTTTCACGCTAGGTTGATTATTTGATTTTATTTTTGCTCATTTTCGGTTCAATGGGGTTCTTTACTTTTCTTTGAAAAACTTATTTTGTGGACAAAGTTTTTTTAATTAATTTTTGTTCGTTTTAGATTGACATAGTCTTTTCAGGACAAAAAGAAATGATTCTTTAAATCTTTTTGTTTTTTTAAGACTTTATAGTTTGGCCTGCTTTTGTATGCTGGAAAACATTTTCAGCAATTTTTAACAAAATACACCCTTTTAAAGAACTGGACAAAAATAGTAATGTTTAATTTAGTGTCATACCTTCTCTAGTTGACCTGAAATAGAAAACTTGATACCATTTGCAAAAAAATCTGTTTACTTTCTTTGATAGCTTGGATACACTTACGTTATTTTGATTTGGCTAAATTTTAAGAGCAGAAGTAGCCCCAAAAGTTTGAACATAATACCTTCAATCGTTCTTGGTATACTGCTGAGATGTCTTATTGGGAATTAGCATTAACACAGTGCATTTTGATTAAAGCTTAAGGCAACTTTTAGTTTTTAAACATAATAGGCAAATTGGGGTGTGGGAAGGGGACTAGTTGCCCTCCAATAACTTTCGACTATTAGCCCTTTTTTTAGCCCTTTTTATTTTCAATCGAATAAGCCCTTTTCAAAGTTCCTAAGGGAACTCCTTCGATACAAAGTGCCCAGTTCTAAACAAAAAAAAATAATAATAATAGATTGTACCCACATCCATTATTACTATAAAACGTCAAGCCTTCAAATAACTTTCGAGTATTAAAAAGGGCATAGGGCCTTTCAATTTCCAATCGAATGAACCCTTTTTGAGGTTTTACGACAACCCATTCTATAAACACCTGATATACCCCAAGGGCATAAATTACAACCCTTGCCCTGAGGGATTTGAGGGGGGTTGGCATCCTCAAAGACATAATTTCCAGAATTTTAAACTACGTTAAACAAAAATGGCTATCTCAAAATTTGGATTGGATGTGTTTGGGGAAATGGGGGGCGTGAGAGGGGTTTTAGTTGCTCTCCAATCACTTTCAACTATTAGAAAAGGCTTTAGCCTTTTAATTTCCAATCAAATGAGCCCTTTTGAAGTTTCTACGACAACTCTTTCATTGAAACCTTATGTGCCCTCAGGGCATAACTTACAATCCTTTCCCTGAGGGCTTGGGGTTATTATCCTCAAAGACTGAATTTCAAGAACTTTTAACTACGTTGAAAAAAATTGATATCTCAAAATTTTGATGGATATGTTTGGAGAAATGGTGAACGTGAGAGAAGGGTTGCCCTCCAGTCACTTTCGAATATTAAAAAGTGCACTAGCCCTTTCAATTTCCAATCGAATCAGCCCTTTTCTAAGTTTCTACGACAACGCTTTATATAAAAACCTTACATTCCCCAGGGCATAACTTACAACTCTTGACCTGAGGGCTGTTAAGGGGTTGTCATACCCAAAGAAATAATTCTGGACGTTTCAACTCCGTTGAACAAAATGGCAATCTCAAAATTTTGATTGGATGTGTTTTGGGAAAAGAAGGGTGTAAGAGGGGGGTTGATTGCCATCCAATCAGTTTCGACTATTAAAAAGGACACTAGCCGTTCCAATTTCCAACTTAATGCTTCCTTTTTGAAGTTTCTCTGACAACACTTTCTATAATAAAAAAAAAAACTTATTTGCCACAAGGGCATAACTTACAACCCTTGCCTTGAGGGCTGTGGGGAGAGTATCATCCTGAAAAACATAATTTCCAGACTTTTTAGCTACGTCGAACAAAATGGCTATCTCAAAATTTTGATTGGATGTGTTAGGGGAAACGGTGGGTGTGAGAGGGATGTTAGTTATCCTCCAATCACTTTCGACTATTAAAAGGGCACAAGCCCTTCTAATTTCTAATCGTCTGAGCCCTTTTTGAAGTTTCTACAACACTACTATATATAAAAAACCAACAAAGAGAAAAATCTCTAAAAAAAAAAACAAAAAACAAACAAACGAGACTGTGGCCAGTGGAGAGAAAAGAAAACAACAGAAACAAAGCAACGCGGATATTTCGCCTGTATACAAACAAGGCGTCTTCAGCACAAAAGACACAAAAAAAAAACAAAAAAAAAAAACAAGATAAAACTAAAAACCAATAAAACCACCACCAAAAAAAAAACAAAAATGTACAATCTGCGCAAACTAATCCACGTAGGGAAAAGATGCTAAAATAGAGTTACTTCAGTGAGGACACCAGAGTAACTGAGGAAAAATAAAAAAAACTGTAAATTACATTAATTATTCAGTTGCGAAATAATCCTTTTGTTAGCTATTACTGAAGCAAATCGTTTTGGTCTAACAGGTAAAATAGTCCCCTGGTGATTATTTAAAATCTTTACTCCCTTATTGAGAATTGATTCACTCTTTAGAAGGTTATCATAAATTGGGTCAATATTTAAATTACCCGTGTCCCTATTTATGGAAAGGTTAGCAAACATATGTTTTTTAATTTCTATGGCTTCCCTGGCCCATTGGGTGTACCCCTTATCATTAGAAATAGCCAAGGCTTCAGCAAATTTTACAAAATGGTCTGGTTGAAGCCAAATATGCTCTGCTAAAGCTGAAACGAAAGTTTCTGGAGGCTTGCCTAATTGTAGGGTTTTTTCTATTGAATTACGGTGTTCAATAAACCTTTCAACAAATTGTTGGTGAGTCCTACCAATATAGAACTTCCCACAAGAACACGGAAAATTTATACACCCCACTTACTAAATTTCCCCGAGTTAAATCCTTACCAGAACTAAAAAAACTACTCATTGGCCTCAGCGATTGGAAACATGTTTCAATACCAAATTTACGTAAAACCCGTGAAACTACTATGTATAAGAACCTTACATTCCCACAGGCCATAACTTACAACCCTTGCCCAAGGGGCTCTGAAGGGGGATATCATGCTCAAAGAACTAATTTCTAAAACTTTTAAATATGTTGAACAAAATGGCTGTCTAAAAATTTTGATTGGATGTGTCTGGGGAAAAGGTGGGCATGAGAGAGGGGGTTTAGTTGCCCTTAAACCACTTTCGACTATTAAAAAGGGTACTAGAACTTTGAATTCCAATCGAATGAGCCCTTTTTCAAGTTTCTACGACAACACTTTCTATAAAAAAAACCTTATATACCTCCAGGGCATAACTTACAACCCTTGCTCTGAGGGCTGTACGGGGGTTGTCATCCTCAAAGACCAAATTTCCGGAACTTTCAACTACGTTTTATCAAAATGGCTATCTAAAAATTTAGATTTGATGTGTTTGGGGAAAAGGTGGGCATGAGAGGGGTTTAGTTGCCCTCTAATCACTTAAGACTATTAAAAAGGGCTTTGATACCTTATTGTTGAAAATACACATAGTGCCATTATGGTTTTTATGATAAAGCCCGAGGGGTTAACATAGAGAATATCTCCAAGAGAAATGATTACTGGATCATTCTACTATGTTAAATAAAATGGCTGAAAAAGAAATTCTGACTGGATGTATACGGAAAGTAATTGGGCTTGGGAGGAACACTGCTTACCCTTAAATTTCTTTTGACTCTTAAAAAGGGCGCTAAAATTTTTAATTTCCAATCAAAGTAGCTCCTTTAAAAGTGTCAATGGTATTTTTAGCTATTCAAGAGCTGCTCTGCCTATTATGTTGCTTATATTCCCTTTTGAAAATTTGCATGCGTATAGTAATTTGTTTAGTTGAAACTCCCCCTGAATGTTACCTAAGAATTTTACCTTAATGGTCTTATCTTTAATAGTTACAGTAAATGTAATGGTAGTAAATATAGTAGACACATAGGGCCTCCTGGCTAGTTCAAAGTCCAACACAAATTATAATTAAAAGTTTAACTTAATAACGTAAGCCGCACTTGGGATGTGGTTTTTAAATCTTTTGGAATATCTACATCCTCATATCTCATTTTGATTTAAATCAAAATTCATCTACATATTCCTTGAATTTTTCACCCGAATACGCAGTATCTGTAACAGCTTCTAGGAATAATTCCATACTACCTTTGGTTCCTTCAACACACGCTGAAAGTTTCAACTTAATACCATCAAACCGTTCCTGAAGCATTTCTACTGCATGCTCTTGACAACCAGTGTGGCAAAGTGTGTTTCGATTTAATTCAATACAGTTTCAGTATTTTCTGTTTTTTTGCCTTTATACCCTTACTTTTAAAAGCAGCAGTAGTAATAACAGCAATAATAGTAGAAGCAATAAATTTAATAGTATTTAGTTTTAATGGCAGTTGAAGAAGTGTAAAAAATAATAACAGCAGCAAAAGTAGTAGTATGAGAACATGAAGAAGGATTAAGATGCAAATATTTTTATTTGGATGGTTCAACATCCCCCACAGCAAGCCCTGTTAGTTTCAAAATGAAAAATCCAATTCTACCTAAGATAATTCTTTTTAAGTCCTTTTGACAATGGCATATGTTGGGGTTCCAACCCTGTTTCTTTTCCTTTCAGATAAATGACCTTTTTTCTTTTCTTAATTACATTTGCTTATAGTATAATTTCAAAAGACAGGTTAAATTCCGTTACTAAGCGATAGTGGTTTTGCAAGAGGGAAGCTTTGAACCAAGTTATTTTTATACTTCCTGGTTTGGGAGTCATTGAAAGATGAATCTAAGAGGATGAATTGGGTTTGAATGGGGAGGTAGCTGATTGGCTGGGCCAAGTGATGGTCCACCCATACAAACAGTGCTGTAAAAAATTATTACTATGTTTTAGTCTATGTTTTGACCCCGGTTGGGAAAAGAGTCTGCGTTTTGACCCCGATTGGGGAAAGATATTTCTATTGTTATATGTGACCCTTTTGGAAGAATACAAGTAAGGTATTTTCTACAAACTATGTACTATTTTCCGTAACCCAGGCAGGGTAAGAATAGAGCTACGAGGTACCGTCACTATTATATTGACAGGAGGTTTGTTACCTCCAAAGAGAGAGTTAAGAGATTTTCTAGCCGTAACCCAAGGCGGGTATATTTGGCTTTAGAAAGTGGCCATTTGACCACTCGGTCGCGTCATCATACCCTGGGACAGGGTATACTATAAATAGGGTAGTACCAAACCCGATATTTGCAGAACCGTTGGGGTAAGAGCGGGAATCTCACTAACATTTGGGCCGACAAGGGGTTCTCCCCTTCGAGTAAGTGGCATAGCAACCTTTTTGCGCCATTTTTGCATCAATAAGTGGCGACACCCCGTACTTACTCCCCAATAAGTGATGCCAGTGGTAGCTAGCACTACGAACAGCATAGAGAGAACTTTTTGTGATTCAGGTCACCTCCTTCCTCAAAATGCCCTGAAAATTTTCCCTTTACCACCATTGTTGTAATTATGTAATTTAATGTTGTAATTTAATGTAATTTAAATAATAAATGTTGTAATTAATTAAAAAAAAACTTTCCGAAAAATAAGTTTTTCAAAGAAAAGTAAAGGCCATTTTAAACTTAACCTCAGGAGATACAAATACCTGTTAAAATTCAAACTCAAAACGACCAGAAATTACTATTAATGAATAAATGAAACCCAAAACGAACAGAAATTAAATAAACAATCATAGCAAAAAACATACAACAATTAATAATATAAATGAATAAATAGATCTTAAGGCGAGTAATGCCTAGATTGAATATGAAAATCTAGAATAAAACGAAAACAAATATTTTGCTATTAAAGTATAAATGAAACTTAAAACGAACAGAAATTAAATAAACAATCAATGCGAACAAAACATACAATATATATTAATGTAAATGAATAAATAAATCTTAAAACGAGCGAAACTTAAATTGAATATGCAAATCAAGTTTGAATCGAATAAAAATAACTACAAACAAGAGTTTGGGTATCGTCTCACTGCAGAAGCCTAAAACCTACTGCGTCATTGGCGCTTTACTGAAAACAATTCTTTGAAATATTTTCACTTTTGTAACTTTAAGAAATCAAAAATTAATTGAGATTTTAGGGAATAAATATCAGCATATGTATATTAAATTGACAATGCACATTTTTTTCAGTAAACTCATTTGTTTTTTTTTCAGTAAAGTACAAATTATATTCTGGCTTTTAGAAAGCATAGGGGTTTTGAACCCTATTCACATTAATTTATGCTCGTTACTCTAATATTTATTCTAATTTTTGTTCGTTTTGGGTTTCATTTATTTATTGATACTGATTTGGGGTAGTTGTATGCTTGGTAGATTATATGATATTCCGGACGCCAGGTGTTGAAAATGTGAACCATACCACGACGGAATGGGGCTGCTACGAGAATTAGCCTACCCTCCACCCCCTAAATTGACCATGCGGATTGAAAAATACCAATGGCACTTGCTTGCAAGTGGTGGAACACTCCGAAACTTGACATTTTATTATATTTTGGTGTTTCATGCAAGAAAATACATGTTCCATAAAGTTTGAGGTGCAGTTTTTTGCTCAAATAGAAATGTCTAGAAACCATAGAATGTTTTCATAACAAACTAACAGGATTAGTTAAAAAAAATGGCCCTGTTAAAAAAAATGGCAAAACTTTATGAGTCTTGAACAGTCTTTGAAAGCATAAATAAAATCAAATTGAATATCAAGGAGGCACACTTGTGCCTCTATAAAGAGGCGACCCACCACAATGTTAAGCGATTTCAGGTCCTAGAGGTCGCAGAGAGACGGCGGTAATTGCATTTTGTAGCCCAAGCTCAAACTAAGAAACTTGCAAAATTTCATCCTCCTCCGACTTTATCTTCATGGGGTAAACTGGGCCGGAAGTTTGGACCCTCCCACCACAGCCCCCCTTTAACGTTGTCCGATTGGGCTGAAATTTAGAGGTTAAGCTTTCCTAGGGCCCGGGAGCTTATCCTCGAAATTTCAGCTCAATCCGATCACTCCTTCCCTATTTTCAAAAAACCAAATATAGCCACTTAAAATTCATCTCTTTTTTTTTGTTAGCCACGCCTACAGGCCACAGTTGGCAACGGATCCGGTTGAATGAGGACTCATTCGAAGCAGAATTCGACCTGTTAGGGCCTTTTGATATTTTCAGACCGAAAAAATTATCCCCCGAATTTACATTTACGAAAAACCTCGTTTTCCTATATTAGCCCATGTTAATTTTTCCCTCCACAACCCCCCCTTTAACGTTGTCTGATCGGGCTGAAATTTAGAGGATAAGCTTTCCTGGGGCCTGGGAGCTTATCGTCGAAATTTCAGCTCAATCTGATCACTCCTTCCCTGTTTTCCAAAAACCACATATCAAGATTTTTGGGAATTTGCTTGCGTCGAAAATACCTTCTATTTGCTAAACAACAAATACTATTGTGTTTGTATAGTCCAGCGGCTGAGACTTCAGACTTTCACGCGGAAAACTCGGGTTCGATTCACCATCAGAGCAACTTTTTTATATACTTTGAAAAGAAACTCAGTTTCTTTTTTAAATTATTTGAAAAAAATTACGTTTTCTAAAGAGTTAAAGAGGCTGAGTTACAAGGTCGACCCTTAAAACGTACAGGGATTAGGGGGTTTGGGGGGCGGCAGCCCCCCAACTTTAACTCCTGACACGATCAGCTAACAGTTAGTCAAGCAATAATAAGTAATAAACTGTACAAAAACGTGCAGAAATTATTTGAAAAAAACTACGTTTTCTAAAGAGTTAAAGAGGCTGAGTTACAAGGTCGAACCTTAAAACGTACAGGGATTAGGAGGCACAGTTGGGGGGCTGCCGCCCCCCAAACCCTCCGCTTTCGCAGCCTTTAAATATAAAAAAAAATTTCTTTAAACTGAAAGTAAGGAGCGACATTAAAACTTAAAAAGAACAGAAATTATTCCGTATATGAAAGAGGCTGTGCCCTCCTCAACGCCTCGCTCTTTACGCTAAAGTTTGACTTTCTCACAACTCTTTTTTAAACAATAAAAACTTTAGCGTAAAGAGCGAGGCGTTGAGGAGGGCACAGCCTCTTTCATATACGGAATAATTTCTGTTCTTTTTAAGTTTTAATGTCGCTCCTTACTTTCAGTTTAAAGAAATTTTTTTTTTATATTTAAAGGCTGCGAAAGCGGGGGGTTTGGGGGGCGGCAGCCCCCCAACTGTGCCTCCTAATCCCTGTACGTTTTAAGGTTCGACCTTGTAACTCAGCCTCTTTAACTCTTTAGAAAACGTAGTTTTTTCAAATAATTAGATATATAATGATATTAATTGTTGAAAGATCAATCAGTTCAAGTTTTTTTTTCACTGTAATTTTATTTTCATTTTCATTGCTGTAAGAACTGGAAAATAATAAATTTGTAATATACGAGTAATTCGTTTTCAGTGAAGCACCAATGACGCAGAAGGCTTTAGGTTTTTACAGTTAAAGAAGGGGGCAGTATCCAAATTTTGCTTGTAGTGGAACTATATTTTTCCTGACCAATCTTGAAAAGAACTAATAAATTAAACTGAATATTTGATGCATAATGATACTAATTGCTGAAAGCTCATCAGTTATAAATTTTACTGTAATTTTAATATTTATTTTCAATATTAAGTACAAAAGAAAACATTTGTAATATAATTCGTTTTCAGTAAAGCGCCAATGACGCAGTAGGTTTTAGGCTGCTGCAGTGAGACGATACACAAACTCTTGTTTGTAGTTATTTTTATTCGATTCAAACTTGATTTGCATATTAAATTTAAGTTTCACTCGTTTTAAGATTTATTTATTCATTTACATTAATATATATTGTATGTTTTGTTCGCATTGATTGTTTATTTAATTTCTTTTCGTTTTAAGTTTCATTTATACTTTAATAGCAAAATATTTGTTTTCATTTTAAGCTAGATTTTCGTATTCAATCTAAGCATTACTCGAATAAGATCTATTTATTCATTTATATTATTAATTGTTGTATGTTTTTTGCTATGATTGTTTATTTAATTTCTGTTCGTTTTGGGTTTCATTTATTCATTAATAGTAATTTCTGGTCGTTCTGATTTTGAATTTTATTAGGTATTTGTATCTCCTGAGGTTAAGTTTAAAATGGCCTTTACCTTTCTTTGAAAAACTTATTTTTCGGAAAGTTTTTTTTTTAATAAATTTCTGTTCGTTTTTTATTTCAAAAAGTTTCAATTTTTTTTGGCATGGGGGGGGGGGGTGCTTACTGTCCGATTATTCTTGACTTTCAAAAACGGATCTAGAACTTTCAATTTAAATAGAATGAGGCTTTTATCAAAGTCTATACGATTACCTCTTTGATAAAAACCTTATATATGAACAATAGACAGCTTGCATAACTTGTGGACAGCGATTGACAACTATGAATGGATTGAGAAAATAGCTCCAAAAAGGGGGTTTAGACCATTTCTCTTGCTGACAGAAAGGGATCACGGCTGTTTGGAATTGACTTTAATAGGAATTTGTGTGCCAAAGCAATTTTGCATCTATCACAGAGTATGTATTTTAACCTTATAATTGGATAATTATAATAGATTTCCTATGTGTTCTTCCCATACAAAATCCCTTCCCATGAGTTATAAACCCCCCTTAATAAATTATGCCCCAGGGCATAAATTACAACGCCTACCCCTGGGCCCTGGTGGGCTGTGTCGACACCGGAGTTTTTGTTATCAGAACTTTGAACTATTTTAACAAAATTTCTATCTCAAATTTTTATCTCATGCATTGAGGGCGTGGAGAAGGGAGAGGGGCTAGTTACCCTTCAATCTCTTTTGACTCTCAAAAAGTAAACAAGAACTTTCAATTTCCAATCAAAAGAGCCCTCTCTAAAGTTTATACGTGCAACCTTCCATAAAAAATACTATGAAGGATTCGGAGAATCCTTAAATTACAATCTTTGCCCTGAGGGCTTTGGGGGAGTTGTATTCCTCAAAGACCTAATTTCCAGCACTTAAAACTACGTTTAATAAAATGGCTGTCTTAAAATTTTTATTGGATGTGTTTGGGGAAAAGGTGGGCGTGAGAGGGGGGTTAGATGCCCTCAAATCACTTTCGACTATTACAAAGGGCACTAGCCCTCGGAATTTCCAATTGAATGTAACTCTTTTGAAGTTTCTACGACAACGCCTTCTATAAAAACCTTATATGCCCCCAGGGCATAACTTAAAACCCTGGCCCTGAGGATTGTGGGGAATTGTCCTCCTCAAAAACATATTTTCTATCTGGAAGTCAACTACGCTGAACAAAATGGCTACCTCAAAATTTTGATTGGATGTGTTTGGGGGAATGATGGGCGTTCGAGGGGGGGATAGTTGCCCTCAAATCACTTTCGACTATTAAAAAGGGCACTAGCCCTTGAGAATTTCCAATTGAATGTAACTCTTTTGAAGTTTCTACGACAACGCCTTCTATAAAAACCTTATATGCCCCCAGGGCATAACTTAAAACCCTTGCCGAGGGTTGTGGGGGAGTGTCCTCCTCAAAAATATTTTTTCTATCTGGAAATCAGCTACACTGAACAAAATGGCTATCTCAAAAGTTTGATTGGATGTGTTTGGGGAAATGATGGGCGTAGGGGGGGGCTAATTGCCCTCCAATCACTTTTGACTATTAAAAAGGGCACTATCCCTTTGAATTTCCAATCGAATAAACCTTTTTTGAAGTTTCTACGACAACACCCTCTATAAAAACCTTATATGCCCCCAGGGCATATCTTAAAACCCTTGCCCTGAAGGTTCTGGGGGATTGTACTCCTCAAAAAACATAGTTTTCCATCTGGAAATCATCTACACTGAACAACATGGCTATCTCAAAAGTTTGATTGGATGTGTTTGGGGAAATGATGGGCGTAGGGGGGGGGGGGGGGGCTAGCTGCCCTCCAATACTTTCGACTATTAAAAAGGGCACTAGCCCTTTAATTTCCAATCGAATGAGCCTGTTTTGAAGTTTCCACGACAACGCCTTTTATAAAAACCTTAAATGCCCCCAGGGCATAACTTAAAATCTTTGCTCTGAGGGTTGTGGGGGAGTGTCCTCGTCAAAAATAGATTTTCAATCTGGAAATCAACTACGCTGAACAAAAATGGCTATCTCAAAATTTTGATTGAATGTGTTTAGGGGAATGATGGGCGTAGGGAGGGGGGCTAGTTGCCCTCCAATCACTTTTGACTATTAAAAAGGACACTATCCCTTTGAATTTCCAATCGAATGAACCTATTTTGAAGTTTCTGTGACAACGACTTCTATAAAACCTTATATGCCCCCAAGGCATATCTTAAAACCCTTGCCCTGAAGATTCTGGGGGAGTGTCCTCCTCAAAAACATATTTTCTATCTGGAAATCAACTACGCTGAACAAAATGGCTATCTCAGAATTTGGATTGGATGTGTTTGGGGAATGATGGGCGTGGGGGGGGGGCTAGATGCACTCCAATCACTTTTGACAATTAAAAAGGGCACTAGCCCTTTAATTTCAAATCGAATGAGCCTGTATTGAAGTTTCTACGACAACGCCTTCTATAAAAACCTTATATGCCCCAGGGCATAACTTAAAACCCTTGCCCTGAGGGTTGTGGGGGAGTGTCCTCCTCAAAAATATATTTTCTCTCTGGAAATCAACTACGCTGAACAAAATGGCTATCTGAAAATTTTGATTGGATGTGTTTGGGGAAATGATTGGCGTGGGGGGAGGGGGCTAGTTACACTCAAATCACTTTCGACTATTAAAAAGGGCACTAGCCGTTTAATTTCCAGTCGAATGAGCATGTTTTGAAGTTTCTATGACAACGCCTTCTATAAAAAACCTTATATATCCCCAGGGCATAACTTAAAACCCTTGCCTTGAGGGTTTTGGGGGAGTATCCTCCTCAAAAATATATTTTCTATCTGGGAATCAGCTACGCTGAACAAAATGGCTATCTCAAAATTTTGATTGGATGTGTTTGGGGGAATGATGGGCGCGGGGGGTGGGGGCTAGTTGCCCTCTAATCATTTCGGACTATTAAAAAGGGCAATAGCCCTTTAATTTCCAATCGAATGAGCCTGTTTTGAAGTTTCTACGACAACGCCTTCTATAAAAACCTAATATGCCCCCAGGGCATAAGTTAAAACCCTTGCCCTGAGGGTTGTGGGGGAGTATCCAACTCAAAAATATATTTTCTATCTGGAAATCAACTACGCTGAACAAAATGGCTATCTGAAAATTTTGATTGGATGTGTTTGGGTAAATGATGGGCGTGGGGGGGGGGAGGGGGGCTAGTTACACTCCAATCACTTTCGACTATTAAAAAGGGCACTAGCTCTTTAATTTCCAATTGAATGAGCCTGTTTTGAAGTTTCTACGACAACGCATTGTATAAAAACCTTATATGCCCCCAGGGCATAACTTAAAACCCTTGCCCTAAGGGTTGTGGGGGGGTATCCTCCTCAAAAATATATTTTCTATCTGGAAATCAACTATGCTGAACAAAATGGCTATCTGAAAATTTTGATTGGATGTTTTTGGGGAAATGATGGGCGTGGGGGAAGGAGGGGGCTAGTTACACTCCAATCACTTTCGACTATTAAAAAGGGCACTAGCTCTTTAATTTCCAATTGAATGAGCCTGTTTTGAAGTTTCTACGACAACGCCTTCTATAAAAA
>JAPEVW010000153.1:295000-342500 GCA_027921565.1 Artemia sinica | reverse complement strand
GCTAAATAACTTTGAATTCGGTGCTAGTTATCGGTGGTTTATTGATAAGCTTGAATCTGGGAGAATTATATGAATGAATTTCTATTCATTACTGCGAGTTTTTTCGTTGTGTAATGTTATATTTATTTTCAAAGAAAAGTGGATACGTTTAGTTTGTGTTAGTGTTCAACGGATTGGGATTTGGGTGTTTGGGTTGGCACAGGTGACAACTAGTTGTTTAAATTAGGGATCTTCTGGGCCAGTTCGTTTTTTCAGATCCAAAACATCGCTAGAGTTAAAATTATTACCTTGAACTAATGTGGTTTGCTTGTGACGATGAGGTTTATTTTTGGCTTATTTTTAATGGATTTGTCGTTGGTTTTTATCTTCTGGTAAATTTTTAGGTTATAATTTATGTTTATATTGCTTTTCGTTTCTTTTACCTCGCACTGTTTTTGCTTTCTAGGCTTATTCTAAGTTTCGCTTAAATCTTTATAGTGCTTAATTATTGTCTTTAATTTAATTTGTTTTTCTTTTTACCAAAAATTACTATATTAGACTATAAATAATTATGATAAGATTACAGTTAGTTTATACATGTCCGGATTCATGTAAACTCTCACTGTATTTTCCTATTAATATTTTTTTTTAATTTCCGTCAAAAACAAACGAATTTTTTTTTCAAGCACCCCAAAAAAAAAGAAAAAATTTTCAATATACATATCAGAAGAATCACCTTTTAATACTGATTCTAAATATATAGTGTTTATTAAGTTTACCTAAACCCGTATAAATTTAGGAATTTGAACGTTAATTATTGTAATATAAACTGTCATGTCCTTTGTAATTCTTTCCGTAATATTATTTCTATTTAGTTCCTGGATAAAATCTACTTTTGGGCTAATTTGAATATAAGGGATTATTGGCTTCACTCAATTTTATTTCTATTATCAGACCGTGTTTTATCTGATATACACTCTACCTGATATTTGACTAAACTCTACTGATTTATAATCAAACTAGACTTGAGGATGATTCGCATTGAGTAAACGTAAGAGCGGACCAGAATTATCAATATTATAGTGCTTAATTAGTATCTTTAATTTTTTTTTCCATTTTACCTTTTGTAACCAATACAGAAAATTAATATATTAGAATATAACTAATTATAACAAGATTACAGCTAGCTTATACATTGTAGTGCGCGCTTAATGTAAACTCTTGCTGCATTATCCTATTATTTTTTTAATTCCCGTCAAAAATTTTTTTTTTAATTCGACTTGAGGTTTCACCTCGCGTTAAAGGTCAGTAGATGCATTGCATGTACTTAACAACGAGAGGCCAGAAGTGATTGAGCTCCTCCAAGTTTGCTAGCCTTTCAATGACCTTATTTCCGTAGTCTACCCTCCTTCGTTTTTTTTTCGACAACCCCAAAATTTTTTTTAATATAGATATCAAAAGAATTGCTTTTAATTCTAATTCTAAATATATAATGTTTTTTTAAATTTACCTTAACCCCTATAAAATTAGGAATTTGAACATTAATTATTGTAATATAAACTGTAAAGTCCTGTGTAATTGTTTCCGTAATATTATTTCTATTTCGTTGCTAGATACAATCTACTTGTAGGCTAATTTGAATATAAGGGACTATTGGCTTCACTCTATTTGATTTTTACTATCAGACCGTGTTTTATCTAATAACACTCTATATGATATTCGACTAAACTGTACTGATTTATAATTGTACTAGACTTGAGGGTTGTTCGTCATTAAGAGCGGATCAGAATTATCAATATTAGCCATCCCAAAAGGACGTCTTGCCTTATCCGTTTGTCCTAGTGTTGGCTTATATTCTATGTAAACAAGCATAACAGTTTTCATACACTGGTTTGTTGTACATCTACATGGCTCAAAAGCAGCCATGGTTTAAAATTCAAATTTGAACTTTCTTCTGACTCATTTCGCGCAGCTAACTCAGAATTTGAACTTTTTCTAACACCATTATTCAAATGAAGGTCCTCTGTGTAGGAAAAGGAGGCCCTTTTAAGACCTATCCCCGTGCCTCCATTTTCTGTGATTATCGGTTTCTCTCACCGAATTTCCTGCCTTATGCAGACTTCCCATTACAGCTGGGTAACAATTCTTTTTTTTAGCTTCCTTCGTCGACTTTTGCTAAGCTTCCACAATTGTTTTCTTACTTATAAGGTTACTTTTCTCTTTTTTCTATCCCTTTCCTCAAGTACTGTAATTACGTATTTATATATCTTAATCTTCTCTTTGCTTGTGATATTACACAACTGACCTACTATTCGAGTTAATTTTAACGAAGGTAATTCTGATGCTTATTACGTCGTAAAATGCCATATATTTGAAGCTTCTCTACTCCTGAAACACTCGGAAATGGCAGCTTCAAACCTATAATTGTTCGGAACACAATTTATGTGTTTCATTTGCTAAATTGTAGCAGTGTTGTCCTTGAACAATAAGTCTATAGCCTGTACCTGTAGTAAGGCTGACTTAGGACCCTATTTGCTACTATTATGCCTAAAATTCCTCTGTTTCTACCAACGTTTCATCGGTTCAGCTAGATTTGTTTTCTTTACGTATTATCTTTTATTTTATTCTTTTAATTCGCGGTACACATACTTTATTATTTAATGATATACGGAACTATTAGATTGCATTTATTACTAACACTAAGAAAACTACTAATTATGTATTAACTTCTTCTTGCTAAAAAGTAGATACTGTATTTTTTAATTTTACAATTCTTAATTGAACTTTTTTTTACATTTTGTCCATCTGCAATAGCCAAAGTTTGGCTATGCAAAGACATTGCCGATATGTGCTTTTGATAATTTGTATATTCATATAATTCTTGGAATTTCTATCATAATGCTATTCCCCTTCAAAAAAATTGTCATAGAGGTAATAGTTGAAGTAGAAGTAGTAGTAAAAGCAGTAATAAATGTAGCAGTGATAGTGGTATTAGTAGTGGCTTGTATGGTTAAAAGTATTAGAGGTAATAGTAGAAGTATAGTTAAAAAGGCAATACTACAAGTATTGGCTTTTGGTCAGATGGTAATCGTCTTTAAGTAATCTCTGAAATTTTCTGATATACTAGCCTACTCGAATCAATTCTGGAAATATATATAGTATAAATATACTAGACTTGAGGGTTGTTCGTCATTAAAAGCGGATCAGATTATCAATATTAGCCATCCCAAAAGGACGTCTTGCCTTATCCGTTTGTCCTAGTGTTGGCTTATATTCTATGTAAACAAGCATAACAGTTTTCATACACTGGCTTGTTGTACATCTACATGGCTCAAAAGCAGCCATGGTTTAAAATTCAAATTGAACTTTCTTCTGACTCATTTCGCGCAGCTAACTCAGAATTTGAACTTTTTCTAACACCATTATTCAAATGAAGGTCCTCTGTGTAGGAAAAGGAGGCCCTTTTAACACCTATCCCCATGCCTCTATTTTCTGTGATTATCGGTTTCTCTCACCGATTGTCTTAGTGTTGGCTTATATTCTATGTAAACAAGCATAACAGTTTTCATACACTGGCTTGTTGTACATCTACATTGCTCAAAAGCAGCCATGGTTTAAAATTCAAATATGAACTTTCTTCTGACTCATTTCGCGCAGCTAACTCAGAATTTGAACTTTTTCTAACACCATTATTCAAATGAAGGTCCTCTGTGTAGGAAAAGGAGGCCCTTTTAAGACCTATCCCCGTGCCTCCATTTCTGTGATTATCGATTTCTCTCACCGAATTTCCTGCCTATGCAGACTTCCCATTACAGCTGGGTAACAATTCTTTTTTTTAGCTTCCTTCATTGACTTTTGCTAAGCTTCCACAATTGTTTTCTTACTTATAAGGTTACTTTTCTCTTTTTTCTATCCCTTTCCTCAAGTACTGTAATTACGTATTTATATATATTAATCTTCTCTTTTCTTGTGATATTACACAACTAACCTACTATTCGAGTTAGCTTTAACGAAGGTAATTCTGATGCTTATTACGTCGTAAAATGCCATATATTTGAAGCTTCTCTACTCCTAAAACACTCGGAAATGGCAGCTTCTTACCTATAATTGTTTGGAACACAATTTATGTGTTTCATTTGCCTAAATTGTATCAGTGTTGTCCTTGAACAATAAGTCTATAGCCTGTACCTGTAGTAAGGCTGACTTAGGACCCTATTTGCTACTATTATGCCTAAAATTTCTCTGTTTCTATCAACGTTTCATCGGTTCAGCCAGATTTGTTTTCTTTACGTATTATCTTTTATTTTATTCTTTTAATTCGCGGTACACATACTTATTATTTAATGATATACGGAACTATTAGATTGCATTTATTACTAATGTAATGTATGGCTTGTATGGTTAAAAGTATTAGAGTTAATAGTAGAAGTATAGTTAAAAAGGCAATACTGCAAGTATTGGCTTTTGGTCAGATGGTAATCGTCTTTAAGTAATCTCTGAAATTTTCTGATATACTAGCCTACTCAAATCAATTCTGGAAATATCCTTTTTTGACAATTCACATCCACATAATGTCTTTCAGTTTAGTTCAAATTTCTGCCGATATTATAAATGGGGTAGTTTGGCTGTAATAATTTTAATAGTAGCAATAGTATTGGTGGTGGTTGTAGTAGGAGTGAAAGTATACAAATATTGCCTTTTTGACCATATCCCTCATCTTCTTCTGATAGTTCCAAATTAATATGTTTAGGCATTTCTGAGTTACGCTCTTACGATTCATATTTAATGATATACGGAACTGTTAGATTGCATTTATTACTAACACTAAGAAAACTACTAATTATGTATTAACTTCTTCTTGCTAAAAAGTAGATACTGTATTTTTTAAATTTTACAATTCTTAATTGAACTTTTTTTTACATTTTTTCCATCTGCAATAGCCAAAGTTTGAGCACAGCTACTCCAAGTTTTGGTAATTCGAGCGCCGCTAAAAGCGAAGTCCATTTACTTTCCCTTTTTGACAAAGCCATTTCTGTTTCAATATACAATTTTTATTTAGTCAACTCGACCCAGTTTTTCCAACTTCCACCAGTTGTGGTAAAGTGGTTAAAATGTTATTAAGGTGATGTTGTTTTAGATGCCTTTATTCTCCCTGTATAGGGGAGATAAACTATACCCCTAAGGTAATTAAACTTTGGTAGTGTGCCTTAGGCTATGACTGTACTAATAAGGCGTACCTGCTGGGTATATTCGAGAGACTAAATTTAGATTATAGAGAGGTTGGCTATAACACAATACATTTATTCAGTTAACATATACTAATACAAGGTTTAATAATATATAAATTTTCTACTGGAACGGGTTGTCCCAAGTAAATCAAAAGTCCTCAGAAAACTACAATAATATATAATAAGATACTTAGACACTTACAATAATCTGACAATATTCCAAGGTATTTCTAAATAAACGGACCAGAAGTCAGTCCGGCATAAAATAAGTATTCATTTACCCCTTCCCATAAATGTATCTTTTATACATTTTTATCAACCACACCTTCCTGGACCCAACCAATGCAAATAGCTAGGAAGTGGTAATTTCTAAATTTCCTGTTAAGCAGAAAATTTGCCAGGATAGGTTCCTTTTTTTAATAAAATCGGTATTTCTAAGCTTTTTTTGGCGTCTTAATACTTTCACTAAATTCTAAATTGACTAAATTAGAATGCTTCAGCACAGTAGTATTAATAGTAATAACGGTAGTACTAGTAGCAGTAGTGGTATTAACGTATTGTTTTCTGTTACCTGAACATCCCTCTTGTAAATTCCTGGAAATTTCTAACTTAATACAATTAGCAATTGGTATGACATCGCCGATATGTGCTTTTCATAATTTGTATATTCATATAATTCTTGGAATTTCTATCATAATGCTATTCCCCTTCAAAAAAGGCAATACTACAAGCATTGGCTTTTGGTCAGATGGTAATCGTCTTTAAGTAATCTCTGAAAATTTCTGATATACTAGCCTACTCGAATCAATTCTGGAAATATATATAGTATAATTATACTAGACTTGAGGGTTGTTCGTCATTAAAAGCGGATCAGAATTATCAATATTAGCCATCCCAAAAGGACGTCTTGCCTTATCCGTTTGTATAATAGCCTACTCGAATCAATTCTGGAAATATCCTTTTTGACAATTCGCATCCACATAATGTTTTTCAGTTTAGTTCAAATTTTCTGCCGATATTATAAATGGAGTAGTTTGGCTGTAATAATTTTAATAGTATCAATAGTATTGGTGGTGGTTGTAGTAGGAGTGAAAGCATACAAATATTGCCTTTTTGACCATATCCCTCATCTTCTCCTGAAAGTTCCAAATTAATATGTTTAGGCATTTCTGAGTTACGCTCTTACGATTCGTATTTACAAAACATGTTTTAATTTAGTTCAACACTTTCCTTGACATTCTCTGAAGAGCTAACCTGAAAGCCCTTTGCAGAAATTAAACCTCAAACATGCATAGCTTTTTCAGTAACATATAACATATGTCAGCCCTAAACGACTTACCTAACTTACAGGCCTTGCCGGGAGGACGAACACCAGTTCTATTAAAGTCTTACCTCACCGGGGCATAACATACAATACTTGATCCTTGGCTTTGGGAGATTTTGTCAAACCTGGAGGCATTGTTATTTGCTATACAATTTTTATCTCACAATTTGGATTGAATGTATTTGGGAAAAAGAGGGTGCTGGGGACGGGGATTAGGCTAGCTGCCCTCTATCACTTTTAACTCTAAAAAGAGAACTAATCAATATCAAATGAAATTAAATTAATCAAAATCCAACCTAATGAAACTCTTCTAAAGTTTACAAGATCACTCCTTCCTTACAAGCCCTATTTATCACTGGGGCATAACTTACAACCCCTACAACAAGAGTCTGTGGATTGTGTCCACACCAATTACCTTATTATGTCATTTTAGACAATTTTTTGAACAAATTGGTATCTCAATATTTCAATTGGGAATATTTAGGTAAATTAGGACTTGGGGGGAGTCTAGTTGCCCTTCAATCACTTTTCATTTTGAAAAGAGGCACTATACCTTCTAGTTTCTAATCCAATGAGCCCCATCCGAAGTTTATACGACAATACTCTCCATTAAAACATTATATACCCTGGAGGTATAACTTATATCCCTTGCCAGAGTTAGCAGCATCTTTCCTCTGTTGAAGTTGTTTACCAGATAAGAATTAATGGAATTGATGTGTAGGAGCCCATAAGGGCAACCTTATAGTTTTCCTCGAACAGGACATGTCACTAAAAAAATGAAACCTAAAGTCAAATTTTTTTTGCTCAATGATTTCCGGTTCTCAGCAGGTATAGGTCGAAAAAGGGAACAGGGATATCTCGTGCATTATATACAATCCGACGAGCATTTTGCTTTGTTTTGGAACGCATAAAAGAACAATAAGCTCCTGGTCGAAGCAAAACTTTGAACCTTCATTCAAAACACCTTTCTTAAATAATCTTCATCGGAGTCTGCTGTTTTCAAAATCCCACAGGTTTTCTCCGATTAGATCTTCGCTAGAGTAACTGAGGATTTAGATGTTATCTTCTTCGTTGATTCTTGGATCGATTTTTCTGAAAGCCATCTACAAGACATCTAAAGAAAAAACAACAAAAGAAATAGAGACAAAAGGGTGTATTGTCTGTAAGTTTCAGGCTCCTGAGGAAACATACACGTTGTTAAAATTAGCCAATGTTGAAATTAGAATATCAACAAATTTTGTCACAAGAAAATGGAAGAAATCCAAGAAACAATTAAACATAAATTCTTATTTTCCGAAAAAAGTTACACTTTTACTGTCTTTTTGTAAAATTTACCACTTACCCTCGTTATCTCGGAAACGAGCAAAGTTCTGTTCAAGTCTGAACTTGTGCAATAACTACCATCACAAATAAGAATTTACGTGAAGTTACATCTAAAAGAGATTACATTCTATGTGAAGTTACATTCTAGTCAAAAAAGAGGACATTCAGAGATGCATAAATGAATAGTAAGAGGTGCCAGGTTTATGCAGAAAGATATTAAAGATGTTTTTCATTTACCTTCACACCAGAAAGTCAGACCGGTCGTAATTAAATTAGCGTCAATGGAATTAAAAAGATCCATATTTACTTCGGCTGCACTTTTCAAAAGATTTCATTCGTCAGTAGCCCCAGATTACACTTCTTCAGATTTATTGGCACGGAGTAAGTTGATACTAGATTTGGAAGCCACGGCGTCCGGAAGGCCATTTACATCCTCAGCTGTGGAGTTTGAGACTTTTCACGGGGATAAGATTTTGAATACGATAGTGAATTGGGTAAAGTAAAAGAAATTTATCGAGAACAACGAAAGGTTTGTAGCAGTAGAGGAAATGAGAATCCATGTTCATCAGAGTTCCGACTTAATTCGTAATATGCACACGGGCAATGAAGTAATGGACAATTCAAGTTCACTCAGTAAAGAAGGATCCAAATCAGTCACGTAGGGGACAGTGAAAGAATTTGAAAAAGAATAACGTACGAGTAATGAGATGACTAGTCCCCATAATGACTTGAAATAATCTTGTACATCTTACGCTCGTGCAAATCAGAGTAATCAGATTGTTTCGCGTGAGAGAAGTAGATTGGTAAATTCTGCTTCTAGTGCACAAAGTTTTGGAAGCGCTGCTTCTGCATTTAGTGTAGAAGAGGGGGACCCGGCCTGCTTTTGTTTGTAGGCAGTATCATACCCCCGTTAGCAAGGACCCTGCCGTGGATTTAGCTCAGAAGACTGTCAGACAGGGCAAAAGAAATAGTAAGAACATTAGCCCTTTGGAGCAGGATAAAGGCGCAAAAAAAATGCTCGAAAAAGGGAGACGATCCAGGATTACGAATCATTTGGGCCTCGCCTGATAGTGAAAGCTCCGGTTTTTTATCAGGAGTATCCTAGTTGGGAGGATATATTAGGGCCTAGGAACCAGTCAAAATTGCCAAAATAGGGAATACAGGGCCATAGTGAATCGTGCTTAGATTCTGTAGTTTGGAATTTACAAGGTTATAGTAGGGAAAAGTTAGAAAATGTATTAGAGTCAAGTACATCAGCCGGTTGTGAAAGTTGGGATGTTGTTTTCCTTGTTGAGACATGGAATTCACTAGATGATTTTTCGTCATGTGAAGATTTTGATGTTTATGAGTGTCGGAAAAAAGTTTCGGCAAATGGTAGATATTATGGAGGAGTTTCAGTGCTTGTAAGGAAGGGTGTATTTAATTTTTTTTTCTAGGCTAGAGAGTGATTCCTAAAATTTATTATGGTTATTATTATTAGTTAAAAAAAAGTTCACCTTGTTGTGTGTGTTGTTGATTTGCCTCCAAATAATAGTTTTTACAGCCTGTGAAAAATACATGAGGATTGGTTGAAAATGAAACTCAGTTGAAGAAAAGAATGTACCCTTGACGTAATTTTGTTTTTCTAGGGGACTTCAATGCATATACTAGGTAAGAGGATAAGTTGCAGGTTGATGAACCCCTTGTAAATGAATCAGGTCAGAATGTTTGTTAGGAGAATGAATATGAGCATGTTTCCCTATTAGTAAAGTAGGGATAGGTCTCGGAAAATAAATAGATGGGGAAGGAATTTCATAAATTTTTGTTAAAAGGAAGGGTTACTAATTATGAACGGAAGGCTGGGATGAGATTTTGGTATGGGTGATTTTACGGGTTATAGTGGGTTAGCCCGAGTTTAATTGATTGTATTTTTATTTAGTTTTTCTCTTTGACCCCGGGCGGTCAACCTCAGGGTCCTAGAGCTGGTTGGATCTGACCATCTGCCAGTGAGTATTAAGCTGAGAGCGTGTATTTGACGGTCTGAGAGGGGAAATGAAGGTCCACCTGTGAGGAAAGGATCCGTAAACCAGTTTGGATAGCCAAGGGAGAAAGAAGAATCGGTTAAAATGGAACTAGAAAGTGAGGAAATTCAGAATGATTGCCATTTTGATTGTGTATTTTTTCAGAACCAGCTGAATTGCATCAAACTGTTTCGGTAATTACAGATAGAATTTATGAGAGATTTAAGCCTTTATCTCAGGATAGAAAACATCCGGCCAGAAAAGATGAGTGTTTTTTCGATGAGGAATGTAGGCAGGAAAGGGAAGAGGTAATTAGGGTTTTCAGGCAACTTAGAGCAACAGACCCACTGGATCAGGAAACGAGTTTGCGCAGGTTAGCTGAATATAGGAAACTAGGGCCAGATTAAAATAGGGTTAAAAGAGTCAAAAAGAGAGAGTTGCAAATAAAAATTAGTGAAGAAATTAAGAGACCTTATAGTGTGAATAACCCAAGAGAGTTTTGGTCGGTAGTTAAATGTTCAATCCATTGCAAGTAAATAAGAGGAGACGTCCCAGCCGTTGAAACGTGGCCAGATTATTTTCAGAACAGGTAGTCAGAATATGTTAGGGCGAATGAGCCAAATGGTTCAGAGGATAGAGAGTTAGGCCTAGAAAAATGGTCGGCTATTTGTAGACTTTTTAGACCTGAAAAATACTTTTGATTCGGTAAATAGGAGGTTATTAATTGAAAGTCTGCTAGAACTAGACCTACCGTCTTAGATTGTAGCAATAATAGAAGATATGTATCGGAGGTTGAAATTTGTTTTGAAGGTTAGGAGAAATTTGTCTAGGCTGGTTACGTCTCATGTGGATGTAAGACAAGGATGTATTTATCTCCTAAGCTCTTCTTTTAGTTTGTTAATGATTTAGATAGGTTTATGAAAAATAATGGAGCCCCTTATGAATCTTTGAACTGGTTCAGGCTATCATGCATCTTATTTGCGGATGACATAGCTCTAGTGGCGGATAGCAGAGATAATCTTCAGAAGCAATTAGATATAATAAAAAATTATTTAGAAAAGAAGGATTTACAGTTGAACACTAAGAAATAAGTAGTATAAGTATTTAGGAGTAAAGGAGATGTTGATTTAGAGGTTCATTTTAGTTTTGAAGGAAAGCTCTTAGAGGTTAAAGAAGAATTTATTTATTTGGGTGTTAAGTTTAGTGCATTGAGGGGGGATGTCAAGGCATGTAGAAGATTTTAACTTAAGGGGTAATAGGCTAATAAATATGCTTTTGAGAAGTAATTAAAATCAGCTAGCTGATATGAGGATCCAGAAAAGAGTTTTCCAGATAAAATTAGCTTCTAGTCTACATTGGGCTCTGAGGTTTGGGGTTTTGCTAAAGCAGCTAAGCTAGAAGTAGTTCAGGTAAGATATTTTAAGATAATTTTAGGCTTTGAAGGATTCATTAGTTTAGTGGTACTGAAAGTAGATTTGGGGCTTTTCTCTTTAAGAAGTGTTAGATTGGTGACAATTGTAAAATACTGGGAGGCGATAATTAGGCTACCTAGGGTTTAAATTCTTACTTCATCTTATTTGGAGAGCTGGAAGGACGGTAGACGTGATTCATGGTCAAATCAGTCAAGAAAATACTGGACCTTTGTGGATTTTCGGAGACGTGGAATGAAGGAAAAGACCCTATGGGTGAAACCGTGTCAGTATGGAAGGAAGTCCAGCGAAACCTAAATAACCAAGAAATCCAAGAGTGGCAAGACCGTAAAGACCAATCTATACCTTTGAGATTTTACTCCCAAGCCAAAGACGGTTAGGGAGAGGAGGTTTATTTTAAATTTGGGTTGAATAAAGAGGATTTGAAGAATTTGTTGTTGGTAAGAGGGGATAGTTTGAATTAGGTGAGAGACGGAAATTTTTGGGAAAGTTTAGGCTGGCGGCTGGCCCTTATTTTTGCCAAATGTGTCGATGTGTGAATGAAAACTTCATTTTGTATCCGAGCTTGAAGAGTTGTCTGAGTTGCGGAATGAATGTTTTGGACGAGCGTTTGGGAATGAATGCTGGTTACTTAAACGGATTGCTAAGAGGAACGCATGTGCTATTAAACAGTTGTGTAAGTTTGTTAGTTTAGGGATTAAACATAGGGAATCATGTTTTAGGGGATAGCCTGTTACTGTTTTTTAGGATTTGAATTCTATTATGATTAGTGTTTGTTAGTTCAAATGTTGAACCTTGGTGTGTTGTTTTTGTCGTTTTGTTCTTCTTTTTTCGTTTTTTGATTTTTATTATCGTTTTTTGATTTTTATTTTTTATATTGTTGTATTTTGTTCCTGAGCTTTGGTCGTAGACTGTATTATGTGTTGCAATTGCCTGCAGTCTTTTGAAAGAAATCTTATCTTATCTTAACTATCATCTTGTTATGTGAACCCATCTACACGGGAATGTAAGAAAACAAATCGGCGGGTGTAAACTTTACGAAGTGACAGTGTTCCAGGGTTCAATGAAATTGCTGATTTACCATTCTATCACTTAAAACTAATCAATCACATGGTAACTATGGAAACGATTAATTTGGATATCTCAGATATTAAAAATAATTAAACCACTTGTTATTTTAGCTTATGAAAGATAAAGTAGAAAGAAGAATTTAATTTATGCAAGAATTTCTTAATTCAACTGAAATTGCTGTTTTGCCAGTCAACGATTTAAATTTAAAGAGTCACGCGTATTTTCAAAATCTAATTATTTAATAAATTATAGTATTATAAAGAACGTGTTATCACATCATTTATAAAGGTCTGGAGCAAAATATGGCAATAATCACATTGAATTGAAAAGTCAAACGTTGCACAACGACATATGCTTTTAGAAGAAAAAACAGCGTGTTGCAATTCTGTTCTACTTCCTCCTTTAATATCCCCTGTAAATTTTACCCTCTTCCCCTTAAGAATAATTGTACTAGTAGTGACAGTATTAGTAGTATTTACAGTACTAGTACTTGGACTAGTAGTAGTATTAACCGTAATAGCACAAGTGCTAGTAGCAGCAGCAGTATTGAATTATTGACTTTTGGTCATTCTATCATCCCTCCGCAGTCAATCTCTTGAAGTTTGAACTTACTACAATTAGCCATTGTTAAGACATTGACAACTATTACTAAATACTCAACGAAACACGAAGCCACCTGAGGTAAACTCAGGATCTGTAAACAGGTTGTCAAAAGGATGCATCAGTAATATCTTAGAAACGACTTTTGTGTGTGAAGTTGAAACTTACAAGGCTTTTTTTTTTGGGGGGGGGGAGGGGCTGTGAACCATAAGGCAATTTTTGTATCCTACTAATACTACTTTTACTACTAGTAATTCTAATATTACGGCTATACTTATTAATACTTCTCATACTACTACTTCTACAAAAGTTGAGGAAAATAATACTAATTCTACAGTTACTACTACTGCAACTACTATTACTACTGATACTACTATTATTGCTACTAAAGCTCAATATATCAAGGGATGAACTACCAATACTACTAAAACTACTACTAAAAATATTATTACTTTAGATACTACTACTGCTACTAAAGCTAAGGCTACTATTATTAATTTTATAGCTACCGTTACTTCAACAACTATTTTTACTGGTACTACTACTGCTAATAAAGGTAAAAGTACTAAAGTGAAAATTCTAGGGAATGTTGAAAGAGTGCTGACCGAAATCAAAACAAACTATAATTCTTCAGGCTTTTAAGAGGATGTAATAGTAATCATTCAGGAACTACTACTACTACTAATACTAACTGCTCACAGCAGCACTAAGCCGCCTGAGGCTGACAGAGTTACGGAAGCTCCTCCTCCATCCCAATTTATTCAAAGCCTCCTTTTTACACCCACCCACAAAGTTCCCATTTCCTTTAAATCTTTCTTTATGACATCCTCCCACCCCAGACGGGGACGACCTGCTTTCCATTTAGCCCTACACGGTTGGCCAAAAAGAACAATCATCAGCAATCTGATATCTTTCATCCGAAAAACGTGCCCTAGCCACCTCAACCCACCTTCATTATAGCCCTAGAAAGCAGTATTGAACCACATTTTTCGTGGTTTTCCGGTTTTCTGAGCGCCCATGCTTTAGAGCCATATTTCACCACTGTCATCACTGTAGCTTCTAATATTCTAATCTTGGTTTGAAGACTTGTCTTCCTATTCTTCCAAACTTTGTTTTAACTGTGAAGAAACACTCTAAGCCTTGGCTAATCTACTTTTAACATCTTCACTGCTCCCACCATCTTTACTAAGAATACTACCAAGGTAACTGAAGCTGCCCACCTGATCAATCTTTTCATTACCCAACGTCACTTTTTCATCTTCCCTTATCCCTAGCCTTAGTGGCTTAGTCTTCTTAATATTAAATTTCAAACCTATTCTAGTACCCTGAACTCCCAAAACCTCTAAAACTTTAGACATTTTGCTCAAACTTTCATCTAGGATGCTTAAATCATAAGCATAATCTAAGTCCTGAAGACTTTTTCCTCCCCATTTGATTCCTTGTTCTCCTATTGCCTTTTCTCTCCTTCTTAAGACAAAGTCCATCAAAATAATCCATTTAAAGGGGGATAGAACACAACCCTGCTTAACTCCTGATTTAATACAAAACCAGTTGCTAACCTCATTTCCGACCTTAACCGCAGCAGTGCTATTCTCGTACATAGCACTAATCATTTTAATGTATTTGTCTGGTATCATAGGCAGCGCGCTAGCGCTGCCTAAGTAAAGAACGATTTGGGAACAATCTGTTTTTTTTCTTCAGCCGGGCACATCGTATCGAAAGAGTTGTCGTAGAAACTTCAAAAAGGACTCATTCGATTGGAAATTGGAGTGGCTAGGGCCCTTTTCAATAGTCGAAAGTGATTGGAGGACAACCCTCCCCCCCCTCACGCCCATCATTCCCCAAACACATCCAATCAAAAGTTTAAGATAGCCATTTTGTTCAGCGTAGCTGATTTCCAGATATAAAATATGTTTTTGAGGAGGGAACTCCCCCACAACCCTCAGGGCAAGTTTTTTAAGTTATACCCCCGAGAACACATAAGAACGATATTGGCACAATGTGCTATGTATTATTTTTTTTTCTTTAGAGCAGGGCACTTCATATGGAAGGGGTCGTCATAGAAACTTCAATAGGGGCTCATTCGATTGCAAACTGAGAGTTCTAGTGCCCTTTTTAATAGTCGAAAGTGATTGGAGGGCAACGAGCTCCTCCCCCCCCCCATACGCCAATCATTCTCCCAAACACACCCAATCAAAATTTTGAGATAACCATTTTGTTCAGCGTAGTTGATTTCCAAAAAGAACATATATTTTTGAGGAGGACACTCCCCTACAACCCTCAGGGTAAGGGTTTTAAGTTATGCCCTGGGGGCATATAAGGTTTTTATAGAAGGCTTTGTCGTAGCAACTTCAAAACAGGCTCAATCGATTGGAAATTGGAAGGGCTATTACCCTTTTTAATAATCGAAAGTAATTGGAGGGCAACTATCCCCCCCACGCCCATCATTCCACCAAACACATCCAATAAAAATTTTGAGATAGCCATTTTGTTCAGCGTAGTTGATTTCCAGATAGAAAATATAATTTTGAGGAGGACACTCCCCCACAACCATCAGGGCAAGAGTTTTAAGTTATGCCCTGGGGGCGAACAAGGTTCTTATAGAAGGCGTTGATGTAGAAAACTTCAAAAAGGCTCATTTAATTTCCAATCAAATGAGCCTTTACTGAAAAAATACTGAAAATTTGCACTTTACTGAAAAAATATAAATGAATGTGCATTGTCTGTTTAATATACATATATTGATATTTATTAATCAAAATGTTAATATTATTTGATTTATTAAAGTTATAAAAGTAAAAACACTATATTTTTTCAATAAAGTGCAAATTTTGTTCTGGCCTTGGGAAGGCATAGGGGTTTTGCGCCCAACTTGTGTTAATTTCTGCTCGTTTCGAGTTTTACTCGGTTAATTATTGTGATTTCTGTTCTTTTTGGGTTTTATTTATTTATCGATGCTGATTGTGGTAGTCTCACGCTTGGTAGATTTTTTTTATTTTATTTTTGCTCATTTTTTGTTTAATGGAGTTCTTTACTTGTCTTTGAAAAACTTATTTTGTGGAAATTTTTTTTTTAATTAATACCATACAAGGATAAAACCTTTACTAAAGCTCTTCTATCAACAGAATCAAACATTTGTTCATAATCTATAAAACTGAGGACCAAAGATGTTTGACAACTCGCGCACTTCTCAATTATTAGCTTAAGAGTGAAAATTTGGTCGACTACCTTTTTTAAGACCGCACTGTTCTTCTCTTAAAACTTTGTCTACGGCATCTCTCAGCCTAAAAAGTATCACATTACTAAGGCATTTACTACCTACAGAGACCAAACCAATGCCTCAATAATTACCAAACTCACTTTCATCACCTTTCTTATAAAGTGGCTCAATTAAGGTTTTCCTAAAATCGTTAGGTGCTTCCCCTTTTTCAAAAATCGTATTCATAATCATCAGTGAATTATATCACTGATGATTAACTCTTAACCACCATATTTAAGAAACTCATTAACTACCCTATCAGCATAAGCCGTTCTGGCTAAGTGGACGCACGCTGGGCTGAGAATCCGTGAATTCGGGTTCGATCCCTGGTGTGGTCGGTTTCTTAGTTTGGGACGCGGGTCAGTGGTGTGACCCTGTAAGCTTAGCCAGAGTCAACCCAGCTCTAAATGGGTACCTGGAGAATCTGGGGAAGGTAAACAGGAAGGGTTTGCGAAAGCACAGGTTGGCTGGCCCCCAGCCCCCATTGCACTTCCTGGCTGAAGGGCCACGAAACGGAGATCAGCACCGCCAGTTTGGACCTTAAGGGTCTCTTGCCACATCCTTTACCTTTTTTTTTACCCTATCAGCATCTGGAGCCTTATTATTTTTTAATCCTTTTGGTACTGTCGCTAATTCTTCCTCACAAAACAAATCTTCCTTCAAATCAATGGTATCACAATTTTTTTCACTTTCATCTATATCTTTTCCTGCAACACTGTCTCGGTTAAGATCATTTTCAAAATATTCGACCCATCTCTCTTTAGTGCTTTTCTTATCGCTAATTGTGGCCCCATTCCTATCTTTAACTGGGCCAAGTCCGGATTGACTACTCCCTGTCAATTTGTTAACGTGCCAGTACAATATTTTACTATTATGCAGTCTAGCTGTATCTTCCAGATCCTTGGCAAATTTTCTCCGTATTCGGATTTTGTATTTCTCTATATTCGGTTTATAATAACATAATCAATAAGGTTTGCTGTCTTACCATCACGTGAATACCATGTTAACTTATGAGCCATTTTATGACCAAACACCGTATTGGTTATAACTAGATTGTTATACCAATACATTTGCAAAAGTCTGTATCCATTACTGTTTTCTTTGCCTACACCAAATTTACCTAGGCTATTCAGGAACACTTATGATGTTAAGTTGTCATTTTCAGCGTGTTTTGAGGGATGCGTTGACGAAATGCAAAGTGCTCTGTGCATACGGCGCTACTGCCGAAAAGGCAAAATTTGCAGGCTACAACAACTACAGCTACTTTTACCACTATTGCTACTACTATAACTACTACCAATTTATCCACTGCTTTTGTAGTGAGTAATGCTAAGCCTGACAATATTGAAGTGAAAATTTGTAGAAATAATTATGCAAAACTTTAACTAAATCTAAGCAGACTATGTGCATATAGATTGTCAAATGGGCGTATCAGTTATATCTTTGGAAGGGCTTACTGTATTAAGCTGAAACTTCCTGGGCATGATGAAGGAGATGTTCAGATGACCAAGAGGCAACATGTACCTACTACTACTTTTACCAGTCCTGTTTTACTACTGCTACTACTACTACCAGCGATACAACACTACTGCTGCTACTGCTGTTCTTACGTCTACAATTACTGCTATGATATTAGCATTATTATGGATAGGGGTGTGAAGATAAAACTATGAGAGAATATTAAAGGGGAATTTGAACTAAAGAAAGCCACTAAAATAAACCTACAGAACTAAAAGAATCCCAAGTCTTGTCAAAAGGACGAAAATTGTGCTTGCCTCTAACGCTAGGATTTTTCTCAGAAATAGTCTCCGGCGTGGATTTGGGTATATTTGGTTCAAGATGTATTTCAAAAATAATGATTTAAGTTGAGAAGAGGTGGCTAAGAGTATGTTTAATTTTACTCGTATCCCTCAAATTCAAAGAAAATCAGGACACACAAATTCTCAAAAACCTAAAAATATTTAACAGGCTGCAAAGCAGTTGTTTCTGTTTATTTTGAAGAATGTCTAATGGAGGGGTTTCAATTAAAAAAGTTTTGTTCTTGTTTTCTTTATTTGATTCCTTTTGTGGGAATTTCAACTCTTGAGTTCCTCTGGGGATTTTTAATTAAACTCTTAGTTGGCAGTTCGCGAGTAGCATACCAGAGTAGAGGGGGAACTTCGTGTGTGGGGAGCTTAAAGTAGCGGTTCAAATGGGGAGCATATATTAGTGGCCATACTGAGTCGAAATCAGATTGAAAGGATTCAGGTTCCCTTGAGAGCGATTGGAGCCACAAGGACTAACTATCTTGAGAAATACTAACATAAAGAGAATAAAATAAGAAATTAATGTATTTATTTTTACTCACATGGTCGGTACAGAGCTTGAAGGGAATATCAAAAACACTTCGAAATCAAAGACACTAAGATAAAGCCGTTGACTGAGGCAATACAGGTAACAGTTAATTCACTAATAATAAATGATTTCAGAAGTTCATTCTAACTGCAAATAGGCTCACATAAGACTGTTTTTAGACTCACATAAAACTCATCATAGATTCCTAATAGACAGATAATCGACTCCCAATAGACTGCCTGAAACTTGCTAAATTCGAAGGTACTATACTCTGAGATTTAGCCGAAGGTTACATTCGGGCGTTGCTGAAAAGCACACTACACTGGTTCTATTGGTTCTGATTCTATGTACCCCTATTACTATTGGACAGTGATGTACCAATCAGCTAGTCGATTTTAACTAGCTTTTGGTACGATTTATGACTCTTTAAGACTTCACTTTGGAATTTTTCTTAGCGGAATAAAATTCTACCTTGTAATTAGAGCGGGATACATAGTTCTACTTTGTACCTCAAGAAACTATTTTTTAAAGCTATACCTTGTAATTACAGCGGAATACATAGTTCTACTTTTGTATCTCGCGTGACCGTTTTTTGTATAATAATTTCTACCTTCTCTTGATCGTTTGGAAATTCAAACTCAAGATTTAAATTACATTGTTGGTTGCCTGTCATGTACAATTGGTCCCGCTAATTATTTATTGCTGTTACATTTTTCGTGGGAACGATTTCTTCATAGGGTTACAATTGTGATACAATTGTTTCGGTACTTTTTAAATTTGACAATTAAGTGTTACTTGATCTGTGGGTTATTTGAATTTTTGGGTTCGTATTTTGGGCGATTCTATTTCACTTGGAAAATTTCGGGGTCTTGAAAATTGATTCCATTACATATCATCCTTCCCATTCCTAACGATGTCCTAATCGTTGTGTTACCCTACTCTTTCTACTCTTTCAAATTTTGATCTCGCTTCCCCTTTTTTTTAAATTTTAACTTGGTACTTGTTACTTGAATTAATTCAGCTTTGGTAAGATATATGTTTAATTTCATATTCCCGATTTCTTTATGAGACTACATATATTAAGACATTAGTTTAAAGTCCATCACCTATACACTCTATTTGACGAAAGGGTCAAAGAGTTTCTATTGACTAACACATTTGGTTATATGATTACGTAATAATTATTATTTCATCCACCTGATACTAAAATTTCTTCACCTGAGATGCTAATAATTCTACATGGTTCTAACTAATTAAGTTCTGCCGTTGCGACTATTTTATCACTTAAAATGGCACATATGTGCTTTTTCTCTAAACTTGACTATACTTCCACCTGACGCTATAATGATACGATAAGTAACTGACTTCAAGAGCACTGATATATATAAATTAAACGATTTGCAAATAAAAGGTTTCACAAATTATAATTTTTAAGCTTAATGTCTGATTGCAACACTGGGGTAATGTAATTTACACTTGTTTTCATCTGATTATGAAAAGTTTCTCAATATTCACTAAAATTTCAAATTAGATACATAAGATTCACACTTACTTCATCATTCTACGTGTCCATAATACTCACATACGTTGTCACTTTACTTTGCGCTTCCGTTTAATTAATTAATGGGTTGGCTAATTGTTTATGGTTTGTCTTCGTGGTGTTTCACTTTTTGCAACTCTTTCCTTGGGATAAGCGTTTATGTTGTCCATAAGTATGACTACTTGCACAAAATTGTCCGTGCGTGGTTTGTCACGTCATATACGAGGGGTTGATGTCA
This sequence comes from Artemia sinica, assembly GCA_027921565.1. Lineage (NCBI taxonomy): Eukaryota > Metazoa > Arthropoda > Branchiopoda > Anostraca > Artemiidae > Artemia > Artemia sinica. The sequence continues at coordinate 322,174 of JAPEVW010000153.1, read as the reverse complement.
TAGATTCTTTGAAATGTTTCCTGGATACATAACCCTTGGGGAATTAATTACAAGAAGTGGGTGTCTTGATCGGTGGACTGGGTAACTCTTCTTGGGCACTTCTATCCTCGGAAAAATTTTATACTCGTACAGTCTGTGTTTCCCGTATATTGTTCACGTTTAGTCCTTCTTTATTTGAATAAAAGGCTGTGTTACGATATGTAAGGGTAATTGTGGTTGGATCAAGACTTGATCTCAAATTCTATGATCGACCCATTGTCTTTGATTCTTGTTTAAGTGATACACCATTATTGAGGACTTAGTCATGGGGATTATGGCTAAGGTAACTTGGTTTGGTCTCTTTTCTGACACTTTATTTTGGGAATGTTTGCACGTACAGTTTATATTTCCCGCAAAGTTGATTGTGTTAGGTTCTTCTTCACTGGAGGATCGTTTGGTTTTTCGACATCTAATAATGATTGGATAGGGTTAAAACTTAAACTTGGGATCTTGGTTCAACATATTGTCTCTGATTTGGGGCTTAAGATATATAATCTTTCAGGGATTGGCTCCAAGGTATTCTCGGTTTGCCGATAATGGTTGGGGTAGTGTTACCTTGTACTAGGCTTAGGTGACTTGGATTGTCATCAGGGTATTGTCTTCAGGGATTTCCTTGGTGAGTACTTATCGGTGGTTGACGAATGATGAGAGTAGATGCTACTGGGTTGCGTCCGTGTTGCTTGCTGGTACACCAATAATTAATTTGCATTGATTATTCTGTTTCCTGGAATATAAATATCTGGGCAGAATCATATGTTCTTTATAATTACATAAGTTAAAACACATACAGCAATAGTACACAATTTATACAATATTATACGGGGACTATTGTTTGAAACAATCGTCTTAATTTGTCGTACTAATAATATCAATTTAATATGGGTACGGTTGAACTCAAAGACAAAACGAATAAGAGCAATTTTCATGCTTTTACATGCTTATAGCGGCAACACTAGATTACTAAGAGTTAAGCTAGGTAATCATGAGAAAAATGATTTTGTCTTCGAAAAATAACACAATATGAGATTTTCAAGATTTAGTGATTATATATATACTTATGTATATATGCATTTGGTACATGTTCAATATTCAATACATTTTTAAATGTTATTCAACACTCATCTACTTTAGCATTTACTTTTCTATTACATAACTAAATGCGATGTAGGTTACATGGTTTTATGAGAGGTCTCGATTTACTATAAATTTTCAAGTCTTTACTGTTTGCGCGCGTCCTTGCTGCTTAAGAAATACATCTTTGCAGCTGCATGGGTTTACACAAACAACAAGTAGAAATTTGGGACTGTACATTGCACGAATAAGGACCTCTACTCCCATTCGCTCGATCATGTCATCCCTTACTTTTTTGCTTAAGGGTTATCAGGGAGTTCTGGGTTTAGGTTTTGCATCTCACTTGACGTGATCGGACTTTGCCCTTTTTCTACGTGTTATCATAATTCTTTCATAATTCAGGGTCAATAGCATTGTTATAGTCAGAGAGATCATGAATAAGAATCCTACCGTCAGGAGGATATTCCACCAAAAATTTGTTGAGAATAGTCCGAATCTACTTTCTACATACGTCAATTTTTGATCTTCACTAGTAAATAGGGGAATTTGAGAGTCTAAGGCCTCTCTTATTTTTGTTAGTGGTAAGGTTCCGTTGAAATTCTCTATTTTTGACCATATTGTGGCTTTTACTTCTTCGTTTTCGATATTCGGAATTGTATGTGATAAATTGACTGGTTTGAAATTGATCACCTTGGGGCTTATTATATTCGTGCTTGTGGTTATCAGGGGTGTTTTGTACCGTGGCCTCTTTGGTTACTAATCGACACCCTTTTTATGGCTATTGTTCCCACGTCTTGTAATAGTAGTTTAGTTCTGTAACTTGGATCGATTCTTTCTGTGTTATTATAACAAGAGATAGACCCAACTGTTTCCTTTGGGACAGAAAATAGCCACAGATCATTTCTAAGATGAATAAATATTTCTCGTTTTGTACTGCCTACCAGCGCTTCGCATGAATTGGGAATTTCTTCTTGTTGAGTCTCTTTTAAAAATATATCTAACATACAGGATCCAGGTTTTACGTTATAAATAGGCAGGGTTAGTTGACATACTAGGATTTTGAATGCTACACATTCCTTAAGGTCCTGTGGATTAGCTAAGGCGTATTTCCTTCTATCTTGATCGACTAGCAAGTATTCCGCTTCGGGGGTGATAGTCAAGAACGAATTAGTTCTACCTATATTGGCTGGAAACGTAGAAATTTTATACAAGTCATATATTGATTGTTGATTTATTAATGGAATTGTTAGTACTGCAAATAGTTGATCGTTTATTTCCGTGATGTGAACCTTTAGTTTGGTGTAATAGTGGAACAGGTTTGCTACTTCTGGTTCTGTTGGTAGATGTAGACCGAACGTTAGATGTGTTTTTATTTCATCTAAGATACTTTTTAGGTTCGAAGGGTCCACCAGGTCATATGACAAGGTTCCTCCAGTAAGGGCAAATAATGAAAATTTAAATTTGCCGACGTCAGTTGCCAGGTTAAGTAATGACATTGTCACTATGTCTAGTGATACCATGGTGAGGCTCGAATCGGAAATCACACGATCCACTTCATTCTTTAAATAATTCATTATGTTTACTGTTTCTGATATTTTCTTTGAAATTGCCTCAATTTTATCTCTCTGGTAATTGGCTATACTGGCTTGTATTTTTTGGACATATAAGGTCACGCTCATGGCGTTATCTAGTTTTCTCACGTTTTCCCTTAGGATATCTTGGTCTTCTTCAGTCGATAGCCCAAATAAGCGTGAAGCTAATTCTCCTACGATTGGTATTAGACGAGCTGATCTGCGGTTTTTGCTTTTTCGGAAGAATACTTCGAAGATTCTTGTGGTACTTTGCTTTAACTTTTGTATTTCGGTATTGAACAATTCAAATAGTGCTTGTAGTCTCTGTCTATACAATATTAAGAAGGATTGGTGAATCGATACTCTTAGGGCGTTTTTCTCATTTAGCTCAGGTAACGATTCGACGTACGTTTTGGCTGGTTCGTCGGACATGGCCAATCTGGCATATGTATATTTGCCGTCAATTTTCCAGCATTTCTCGGGTACATATTTTTCTTTCTTTTTACTTTCAGTAAATCTCCTTTTGTTATCCAAATGGTGTCCTTGAACTAATATAGTTTGAGTCTTGGTTTGCAACACTGGGAGTCTTGCTCTTAAATTTATATACATTTTGCCGAAGGAGTGGGTCTTTGTAAATGTTGGTCCTGTGGACCATGACCATTTTGTAAACGTTGTTGGTTTCAAATGTGATATCGTAATTAATTTTTCTTGGGACAGTTCATTTTGTTTGATTAACTCTGGACTTGCATTTGTTGTGATATCCGTTAGTGAGGGCTGTATTTCCTCTGTTCTTGTCTCGAGTTTGGGCATGGTTGTCGTGGCATTTTTCTTTCTTTGTGGCTTGTCGATATTTTTCTTTATTTCTTTTGGAGATACTTTCTTAGTAACGTTGCTCGCAGTATGGTCTTGCCATAGTTGCTTGAGGTATGTCCATATGCTTGGTAATTCAATTAGCATGGCGTAATTTCCATCATAAAGTTTATTTTTCTTGGAAGTTGTCAAGGAGGAACTTGTGGTATATTTTTTCGCAGTATGATCTCTTCTGAAACCGTCCACATTACTTAATGCTCTTCTCCTTCTGTTTCCTTTGTTGTTAGTTCCTAGAGCCTTATCAATTTCTGCCATTTTCTTGTCGAAGTCGTCTATTATGAACTTCGATTTTAGTTTAGGAATAATAGGGGTTAATTCTCCTGTATTTTCCTTGTGGTGCATGTCTTTGGTTGTCTGCAGGCTCTTGTCCGATTTTAAGAATTGGAATATAGAGTCCTTTAGTTCATTACTATTCTTCTCTAGTCTCATAACTTGTTGAAACAGGGTTTTAAACGGTTTGGGATCCAGTTTCATAAATATCTTCCAGACATTGTGACTTGCGAGTAACGAATTCTCATGTTTGAAGATTATTCCATGCTTTACAATATCTTGGGCTATAGTTTAGGCAACGAAGATTATCATGAAATTTGTTAGCCACATCCTTTTTTTGCTGTTTCTGGAATTAATATTTCATTAAACATAATATAGGAAGATTTCTTATGATAGATAATCGAATGAGAATTTAGTTTTCTATTATATGGGATTTTCTTTTTTTTCTTTTTTCTTCGGGGAAGGAAACAAGGTGAGATTAAGATTCGTGGTCATAGAATTTGTTGGTTGCTTATGGTACATACATGGCTGATTTTTAGGTTCGGGGGGGGGGGGGGGTAGTTATTTTAATTGATTTCATTCAAGAATTTTTCTTTTAATGTAAAGGGTGCGTGAGTTGACTTTGATTTACGTCATACCAAATTATTTCAATAGAGACGGTTTTCTTGATTTTTTGGTTGCTTTTGATTTTGATTCATAAGTTTTTATTCTTTTAAATATAATTTCTTTTCTTTTCGCTCTATATATTACGCTTTTTGGATTATATAGATATTGTTTGTAGTATTTTATTTCTTGGAGGGGGTCGTGTTGACCTTGATATTTTACACAGTTTGGATTTCCCTCAATTTTGTAAACTATTTTTTGTTTTTTATATTTGTCAAGAAGCCATAAATCTGTCTGACATGGACCTTTAACGTACCAGTACCGAACTTTATATTGTTTTTGCAATTTTCTTATCTCATGTTGAATATAATGGAGGTACTTGCCCTTTCTGCCGTTATATTTTAAACAAAATTTCCCTCTCGCGGGTTGATATTTGGGTGTGTTTGCTAAACTTAGACCGAATCTATAGGATTCCACGTCATATTTTCTTAAATCATACTTGACGTTCCATTTTTTCGCGAAGACTTCTTCCCCTGATTTACTCACAATGATCATTGCCACTGAGTATATGACAATTTCTTTTGCGTGCTTTATAGTTATGAACTCTGTATCGATAATTGCTTTGGCCATTGTTCTGAAATGAAAGGTAGTTTCTATTGATCTTTGTCTAGTTAATTTTTTCAAGATTAGTTATGATCATGGTCAACTCTATGTCGAGATCAAACTACCTTTTCACCGGTATTTCCTCATACATTGGGTACTTATTCGTTATACGTAATTCGAGTCATCTAAAGCTCCATATTAACCAATAATGAATATATACTTTGAATGGAAAACAAGGTAACTTCAGGTCGAAGTTGAACTACTTTTTCACCGGTGCCACCTTGCACTTGGCCATTTGTGTATTCGAACGTAATTCGATTCCCTAAAGTTCCGTACTCTAGTTTAACGAGTTTGCGCTCGATTTATAACGAGTTCCATATAGGCTTAAAGTATTGAGATTTTCGAGAAACTACCTTTTTTGTCAATATATTAACAATGTATTTAGATCCCGTGACATTCACTCTAACTCATAGTTTTTGTAAATATTAATACACTACTGGTTTATAATGCACTTTTTAAAATATGATAACAATCGATTTACATAGACATAACACTTCAAATAATATTGGAGGGTTCTTTTATTATTCGTTTCAACGAAGTTATTTATATATACAGTTTCTTCCACTAATATTGGGTTTTAATTTCAATATTGGTGCATCATCCGGCAGTGCTGCCTTTGAACTTGGAGATGTAAGCATGTCGACAAGTCGATAATTTTCCCATGACGATACATTTGAGCTGAGAAACTTGAGTTCAAATACTATATTATTTTTACCACTTTCAGGTATATTTAAGTACATTAAATACACTAATAATTGGTTTGGGAGATGCAGGCCCTCCAATGTGGCAGTTACGTCATTCCTTCGCATATATTGTCGAATGATTTTCCGGCACAACTGAGATAAAGACAATGGGTCATTTATTATTTTCACTACGGAAAAGCTTAAGTTTACGTGTGATTGACAACAGCATAGTTGCTCGCGCATGATTACGTCTAAGCCGGGGAATATTTTTGTTCCAAAATTTTCGTCTTCTTGGAAAAAGTTCAGGGTTATTTTCTTTATGTCTTTATAATCCCTTGCGGTAACTTGAAAAATAGCGGATCCCGTTGAAGGGTTTATTGGATTTAGATACGTGTTATTTACACAGTTGACGTATAAGGCCTTAAGAAAGCTTTCACCTTTTAACATATGTCCTCGGTCTATTAGTATGGAGAAAAATTTAATGGGCCAAATTGTAGTTAAGTTGTTATCATCTTGATCATACCAAATATTGTCCGCGATATAATCAAACAATAAGCTATATTTTGTTGTTGGGACTCTTTGTATTAAAATTCGGAAGGCCAGGTTGGCACTTAGTCTGGTGTGTTCGAGTGTTCTCGTCATTGCACGCGCAGTAAAGTTATAATGGACCAATCTTGCCATTAATCTTAGGATCATCCTTTGTTCCAAGATTGTCCTTCGAGATTTATGAAGATAATGTAGTGTTGGACAGTCAAGATTTTCCACTGTTCTAATAAGTTCCCATTCTTTTAATGAATCATCAATAAGTCCCCATTCTTTTAATGAATCATTAATGTTATCTGCACTATGTCTTTTTATAAGTTTCCATGAGGTTACATTTTCTAGTCTATGATTACTTAATTGTTGCTGGCTTGGGTATCGTATCATGATTGCTGTTTTTTTGTATTAATTCTACTAGATTTTAGGTTAATATAAGCAACGTACCGTGTATCCGCTTGTTTCGACGTTTCACTTAACCAGTGGCCGATGGTTACTTATGAATCTTATCTGGAAATGTGTTGTTATATAAAATTTATCAATAAGTACAAAATAAATGGTTACTTAGTAGTAATACATTTTCAAAATAATTATGTTAATTTATAGCCGTTTAAGTAATGATTATGCAATAGTTGGGCACTTACAATTTGATGACTCTTGTTAATAAGTATAGCTGTTAATTTGGCCTTTTTAATTTATGGTATTTAAGTTTCACTGGTATCTTTGGGTTCCTTTTCTTGTTCGAGTTGTTCTCCATAAGGAAATGGCGTTTCAAAAATAGATCCCAAGAGTAAAAAAAACTTTCGATATACTCCTGCAACACGACTCCCTCATGACTGAGGATCCATCTACTTGTTAAGGATTTCCTTGTTATGTAATCGCTACCCGTATCTGTAAGGTTGTTCTTCGTAAGGGAATGGTTGTTACGAAAATCGACCCAAAGAATAAAAAGAACTTCGTGTCAACTTCTGGCACACAACTCCCTCGCTACTGAGGCTCCTCTGCCCATCTCTTTCACATATTCCTTTAAGCGTTATTTTTATTTAGTTAGGCACTTTCAATTAGATGATGTTTGTTGTTAGTTATAGCTGTTTACCTTGATTTTATAATTTTTTGGGTACTTGATCTTTATTAGAGTTCTTGGGTTCCTGATTCTTGTTCGAGTTGTTCTTCGTAAGAAATGCCTTTGCTACGCGTCTTTCCCCTAAATAATCAACAGTGAAAACACACGGAGCTAGAGTACTCTTTACGTATCGGAACGTATCCAAGTATCTGTAACATTTTTGTCACAGTGATTCTTATAATGGAAGGGGTAATGTCGGGTAATTCTTACGGGTCACTTTTCATAGAGGGATGAGTTGATTTTCTCATAAGAGCGTGACTGCTATAGTCAGACTGCTATGACCAATGGGATAAAACGCACCACAGGTCACAACAGTTGACCAACGGGTCCCCATGTTGTAAGCTTATTTCACTTAACTGCAATTTATAATTCTTTACTGTTCATCGTTCACATATATAACTGGGTAGTAGTTTCTCATAGGTAGCTGAGATTAATCTGGTGGAAGAGAGATAGTAGACATCACCTCCACCGGACTGTCTAAGGCTTCCCACGACTGAGGGTCCATCCATTTGTCAGTTATTTCTTTGTTACGTAATCACAACTCTAATCTGTATAGTTGTTCTTCATAGAGAGCCAGGGCCAAACAGGAACGGAAAAGGGATGATATGACACCGCCTCTATTCCCCCGTGGCCACCGCCTGTCATGATTGAGGGTCCACTTGTCGAAGAAGTTAGACGAATAGGCAGTTATAGTGCTCGCCACGCGATTTCTTGTTGTATAATCAAGTCTCGTATTTATGTAACCTTTTCTCAACAGAAGGTGAGAGTCAAGAGATTACATGGTGGGACAATATACGCCATGCCTATCATTGGCTCTAACCTCCTATGCTCGGTGGTTCATCCGTTTTCACTATCGCGTATCGTATGGATATTTGAATTATTCCTCCTTTACCACTTTCAAAGTACTTCATGGGGTTGTTCGCTGACTTTTATTTTATTATGTTTTTATGAATTAGAATTGCCATGTATATTGAGCTTTTATTAATTGTCGAGAGTAAATAAAAAAAAATTTGTCGTTACCACCCGAATTGTGGGAAGTATTACTATTGATATTTAGCTAAAAGTATCTTTTACATGGTTTTGAGTGGGCTTTCGAGCTTAAGTAGTTAAAGAAAGGGTGGTAATACATTATTCGCTAGTATATTTCAATTAATGCGATAACTGTCGATCAGTTTCAGGGAATTCTAAAATTTTCTTTTAAAATTTAATGTGGCATTCGATTTCCATACTTGTTAAATCCTTATATACAACAATCTTTTTTCTTAATTAATCTGTAGTTAACAAGGCAAATTTTTCTTTTTAAACAATCTTTTTAAAGCGTCCATAGTTATTGTGTATCCTGTCAACGTGAACAAATTTCATTAAGGCCGAAGTTTGAAAATATAGACTTATTTTTTAAGGCTTTCAAAAATTAAGCTATTAAACTGTAATGCATTTTCATTTATCGTCATATTTTATTCAGCTTTGATTACCTGCTATTAGAATACTTATTGATTTATTTTCTTATGTTTTATACTCGATTAAATAAAGAGAGTTAATTTATTTTATATTGAAGGCGGTTCTTCCTTAACTTCTTATTCTGATAGCTACTGTTTAAGTTGAATCGAATGAAGAGTTGTGTACTGATATTTACTCAAATAGTATCTTTAGAATATGTAGGAATAAACTCTTTATTTCAGCGTATTTTAGAATTATGCTAAATTGGTGGAATACAAAGGCTTATTAGTCGAGATTAAGTCTTCCCGTTCAAATGAGTTAGAAGGAAAACAAATTCACTTTTAAGGTGTCGACTCATTCTTCTCCCGTGGCGGAGTTATCGCCACGTGGCAGATGTATTTATTATCAAGCGCGATATTACCTAAAAGTTTCGTAGTTTGTCATAAGACATATAAATTTAATTCCCTTGTAATTTGGATGTAATAATTTACCACAAGATGTAATCCTTTTGTTATAAAGTCGTTGGAAATGCGACTAAAAAATATGGGAATCAAATCAAAATGTGTTGTTTAAAACTTGTTTGTTTTAAATTTTTCTGAAAGCAAAATCATTACGTACAAGGAACTGTTTAAATGACGGTCTTGTAATCTTGTAAAATAAAGTATTTTTAATCATAAACCTACTGGGTTGTTGTAGGGCACATCGCGTCCCTATACTGGGGGTGGATAGATAGAAGTTGGAGCATTGGCCCGATTCTCGCTTCAAATGCGCGAATAGTTGCGTTTAGTCGAGGTTTTTTTTCTTTATATGGTCAACATCTATTACGTCCCACCATTTTGCTTCTGTGGCAGAGATTATGCCACATGGCAGAGGTATGATTTTACCTAAAATTTTGTAGGGATCTGTTTATGCTTTTTGAATGGCTGCTTGCCTAAGGTATAAGAATTTATTTACTTTTTATTATTTTAATATAATTTCTCATTAAGGCTATTTCTCATTAAGTTTAGCGTGAATTAGTCTTGTTTCTATACAACTCAGAATTTTAAGGTTTTTTTAACTTTGGGCCGTTGTTAATATTTTACGGTACTAGGATCCTGTTCAAGTATTCATAAAATTTATGGCTCCCACTTTCGTTTGACTAGATTAAAATTTATCCTTGACTCATTTTATACTTCATATAAATGTTAGTCTTTATTTTATTGATTTTAGTTTAAATCCGTATTTGCCTTAGTTAACACATATTTTTTGAACTCTTAAATAGCGAGCGTTCTGTAAAGCTAGGCTTTGGTGGATGGTATGTCTTTTTACTATGTTTATGTTACATTTCTTATTTGGAGGATAAAATTTAGCAAGGATCTTAGGTTGGACAGTTTATAAGGTTAATGAGAATTATTAAATACTGTCTTTCTCCTTATATGAGCGTTTGTGAATTACGATAATTTTGCGGGATTTGCGTCTTTTGCGAGAACCTATAGAAATTGGATTACGCTATTTTTTTGCAATTTCTCGAGAGCTAGGCTAAAACCGCAGCCTTATTTTTACAATTACTATAGCGTAGATTAATTTCAAAAGTTTTCTTTTAATGAAAGGGTTTTGCTTATTGCATTAAGTTTTAGCGGACCCTCCTCTTCAAGGTCTATTATTTATTGTCTGACTGTTGAAGCAGAATAATATCTGCTATTATTAAAGAGACATTAGCCTAGTTATACACATTGGTATCACTCTAAATATTATGCCTAATTCATTTATCTACGAGATACTATATTTTAGGATTTCAATGATTGGCTTTTTTTTACCTCTTTTGGTAAGCTATTTTAGTAAACTTCTTGCATCATATATATATAATATACGACTGATTGCTGGATTGTAAGCGAATAATTTTATTCGAGACGAGTTTCGTATTTGGCTTTACAGGTTGTGATTTTTTTTTTCCAATCATATTTCAAAACCTTTTGAAAGTTAAGTAATTTTCTGTCCTAGGAAAGAGTTTTATTTTGTTATTCTTATTGTTACAGGTTATTCTTCTTATACTTTAAATGCGCGGTTCATTTTCGTACGCTTTGATTCGTCTTAAGATAATTTTGGTTGAATTTACTGCTGCAGTTGTTAGGGGTTTTTTTGACGACTATTTTGCCCTTTACCTATTGGCTGTATAGGTCCCGCTATTTTTGCTAACGATGATAAAACTAGTGTTTTAGTTAGCTAAGCGTTGGTTACAAATTTAATTTATGGTACACCAATTTTTGTCAGCGAGAATACTTTCTTTATAGTTGGCCACTAAAATTTGAAAAATTAATCAATATGCGTCCTTTTTTTGTATTAATTTTTCATCTTACTTGTGACTCCCAGATATAATATTTTAGAATTTTGTTAACTAATTTCATGTATTTTTTTACTTATGGAAAGTACCTAATTTTGCCTCTCAAGACTGTTTAATCTGCGCGAGTGACACGTGATTAGTCCTAGGTTACGGGGACAGTTTGTCGAAACAAATTTATTTATCTTACAAGATATGTTTACTTAACTTGAATTATGGCACGTAGGAAATTCATTAAACCGAAAGTTGGTCTGTCATCCCCATATATATGATGTTGGTATTTTTTTAAATTAGGCTAGATATTGGTTTTACATTAGTTTTGCAAGCTAATGTTGAAGTAAATGAATAAATTAGCCTAGATATTAGTTTTAGATTAGTTTTGCAAGCTAATGTTGAAGTGAATCAATAAATTAGGCTAGATATTAGTTTTACATTAGTTCTGCAAGCTAATATTGAAGTGAATCAATAAATTAGGCTAGATATTAGTTTATTAGTTGAAGATATTAGATATTAGTTGAAGTGAATCATTAAATTAGGCTAGATATAGGTTTTACATTAGTTTTGCAAGCTAATATTGAAGTGAATCAATAAATTAGGCTAGATATTAGTTTATTAGTTGAAGATATTAGATATTAGTTGAAGTGAATCATTAAATTAGGCTAGATATAGGTTTTACATTAGTTTTGCAAGCTAATATTGAAGTGAATCAATAAATTAGGCTAGATATTAGTTTATTAGTTGAAGATATTAGATATTAGTTGAAGTGAATCATTAAATTAGGCTAGATATTGGTTTTACATTAGTTCTGCAAGCTAATATTGAAGTGAATCAATAAATTAGGCTAGATATTAGTTTATTAGTTGAAGATATTAGATATTAGTTGAAGTGAATCATTAAATTAGGCTAGATATAGGTTTTACATTAGTTTTGCAAGCTAATGTTGAAGTAAATCAATAAATTTAGTAGTAGGTTTAATGTGTCACTGAGTTATATATTTCTGTATATAACTTATATAGGCCTAGTCAGTGAGTTACACATATTTTAAGTAGTAGGCTAAATATGTCACTGAGTTATATATTTCTGTATATAACTTATATGCCTAGTCAGTCAGTTACACATATTTATAAGTAGTAGGTTAAATATGTCACTGAGTCATTGCCTTTGCAAAACAAAAGTGATCCGTTTGTCTGGCCTCCCCCAGGCCATTCAGCATGTCCCCAGGTGGCGATAGGGGAACGCTCTACAGATATGTAGGGTACCTCCATAGGAGGCATGGACCAAGGGGGGACCTTGTCCCTGGGGGTCCATAATAGAATCTGGGGCACCCTTGCCCGGGGTCATAAATACAGGCGGAGGAGGAAGAAGGCCCCTCAAATGTACACTCAAAAGGGCCCACTTGTTTATCCACAAGTTCCATGAGTTGCAAACCTTCTCCCAGCAATGGGTTAAATTGCATGGTGATGCAGAACACCATCGCGGGAGGATCCTCTATAGGAGGACAACTGTGGCAGGGCATAAGATCCAGATCTATGGACAACGGCCTCTGCAAAGGGCTGCCTCGACCTTTTCGGGGCACCAGCAAGACTGGGGACCTTGCGGTCAACTCTATTCCCACTTGAGGAGTGGCGCCCCTCGAGGAAATTATAGCCTAGTAAACGACACAGCATTCGCACGGGATTCTGACTAATGGACAATTCTTCTGGGATTGGTATGTTTTGATGGGCGTCTTTGGGCTGAAAAACCTCTTCCTAGCTAATTTATCTATTACGGGTTGCCTCCCCGTAGTAGCATAATATTTGTAGGCATGAATATATAATGAGTCGGAGGTAATAGGCTTGAGATTGTCTGTGCAGGATTTCGACTCTTGTTGATAGAAGAGCATCGCCAAGCGCTGAAAACCATGTTGTGACCAAGATGGGCCCAGGATTGCACAAAGCCTCCATTCATGGAGGTCCCAGGGACTTCTTGCTGTCCGGTTCTAAGCCGGCTTAAGCACTTCGGTGTAGACTTGAGAAGATATGTGATCCCCGTCCTGCACTGGTATCCGGGATCATTGCTTTTCCTGAGGCGAAAAAAATTTCAATGATTTAAAGAACATGAAAATTGGAACTTGGAATGTTACGACATTAAAAAATGACTATCGTATCGACATTTTGACTGACGAATTCAGACGATTCGAACTGGATCTATTAGGAGTTTCAGAAACTCATATCCCAGGGGTAGGAAGCATGAAATTAGGTGATATAGAATTTGTTTACTCAGGCAGGAAGGATGGGTTACATAGACAGGGAGTAGGGCTCATGATGAATAAGGAAGCGGCTAAGTCTTGTTTAGGCTGGGAAGGTATTAATAATAGAATACTAATTGCTCATTTTATGACTAGAAAGTTCAAGGTATCAGTTATAGTAGTATACGCCCCTGTAGAACCGACTGATGGAGATACTAGTGACTCAGATGAATTCTACTTACAGTTACAGGAGCAAATAGACAAGGTCCCAGGTAGAAATATGATGTTATTGCTGGGAGATTTTAACGCCCAGGTTGGTAGAAATAAGGATAGATGGTATCCCAGCTTAGGTAAATTTGGTGTAGGAAAAGAAAACAGTAATGGATACAGACTTTTGCAATTTTGTAGGTATAACAATCTAGTTATAACCAATACGGTGTTTGGTCATAAAATGGCTCATAAGCTAACATGGTATTCACGTGATGGTAAGACAGCAAACCTTATTGATTATGTTATAGTAAATCGAAGACTGGCAGGATCAATACAAGATACTAGGGTATATAGGAGTGCTGTTATTGATGTTAAAAGTAAAGATCACCATCTAGTAGTGTCAAGGGTTAATTTAAAGCTGAAATATCGGAAGGGTAATTACCTCCCGGGAAGTTATGATGTTAGTAGACTCCAGGATGAGAATTTGAGAGAAACTTTCCAGGAACAGTTGAATACTAAACTTGAGAGTTTAAAATTTGATAATGTGGAAGATGGTTGGAATAATTTTAGAAAAATAATTTGTGAAGTTGCTGAAGGTGTATTAGGGAAGAAAGCTAGAACTGTAGCTAAGAATATTAGTGAAAAAGCTTTAAGTTTAATAGAAAGGAGAAAGGACTTGTACAAGAATTATCTGAGTGATAGATCACATGAAAACAAAAGAAATGTAAAGAAAGTGGAGAAAGCATTGAAATATGAACTAAGGAGGTGTGAAGTGGAGGCCATGGATAAAATTGCCGAGGATTTAGAAGATGCAGCTAGACGGCATAATAGTAAAATATTGTACTGGCACGTTAACAAATTGAGAGGTAGTAGTCAATCCGGACTTGTCCCAGTTAAAGATAGGAATGGGGTGGCAATTAGCGATAAGACAAAAGCTAAAGCGAGATGGGCCGAACATTTTGAGAATTTGCTTAACCGTGATAGAGTTGCAGGAAAAAATATAGAGGAAAATGAAAAAGTTTGTGATACCTTGGATGTGAAGGAAGATTTGTTTTGTGAGGAGGAATTAGAAACAGTACTAAAAGGATTAAAGAATAATAAGGCTCCAGGTGCTGATAGGGTAGTAAATGAGTTTCTTAAATATGGTGGCTCTGAGGTTAGAAATAAGTTATTGGAGATTATGAATATGATTTTTGAAAAAGGGGAAGTACCTAATGATTTTAGGAAAACCTTAATTAAGCCACTTTATAAGAAAGGTGATAAAAGTGAGTGTGGTAATTATCGAGGCATTAGTCTGGTCTCTGTAGGTAGCAAATTGCTTAGTAATATGATACTTTTTAGACTGAGAGATGCCGTAGACAAAGTTTTAAGAGAAGAGCAGTGCGGTTTTAGAAAAGGTAGAGGATGTGTTGACCAAATTTTCACTCTTAGGTTAATAATTGAGAAGTGCCTAAGTTTTCAAACACCTTTGGTCCTCAGTTTTATAGATTATGAGCAAGCGTTCGATTCTGTTGATAGAGGAGCTTTAGTAAAGGTTTTATCCTTGTATGGTATACCAGACAAATACATTAAAGTGATTAGTGCTATGTACGAGAATAACACTGCTGCGGTTAAGGTAGGAAATGAGGTTAGCAGCTGGTTTTGTATTAAATCAGGAGTTAAGCAGGGTTGTGTTCTATCCCCCCTTTATATGGATTATTTTGATGGACTTTGTTTTAAGGAGCACAGGAAAGGCAATGGGAGACCACGGAATCAAATGGGGAGGAAAAAGTCTCCTGGACTTGGATTATGCTGATGATTTAAGCATCCTAGATGAAAGTGTGAGCAAAATGAATGAAGTTTTAGAGGTTTTGCGAGTTCAGGGTGCTAGTATTGGTTTGAAAATTAATGTTAGGAAGACCAAGTCACTAAGGCTAGGAATAAGTGAAGATGAAAAGGTGACGTTGGGTAATGAAAAGATTGATCAGGTGGGCAGTTTCACTTACCTTGGTAGTATTATTAGTAAAGATGGTGGGAGCAGTGAAGATGTTAAAAATAGAATAGCCAAGGCTCAGGGTGTTTTTTCACAGTTAAAAAAAGTCTGGAAGAATAGGAAGATAAGTCTGCAAACCAAGATTAGAATCTTAGAAGCTACAGTGATGACAGTGGTCAAATATGGCTCTGAAGCATGGACGCTCCGAAAAGCGGATGAAGATTTGCTAGATGTTTTCCAGAGAAATTGCTTAAGGATTGTTCTGGGTACCCGGCTGACTGACCGTATTTCAAACAATAGGCTATACGAAAAATGTGGTTCAATACCGCTTTCTAGGTCTATAATGAAAGAAAGGTTGAGGTGGTTAGGGCATGTTGTTCGGATGAAGGATGACAGATTGCCGAAGATTGTTCTTTTCGGCCAACCATCTAGGGCTAAACGGAAAGCAGGTCGTCCCCGTCTGGGTTGGGAGGACGTCATAAAGAAAGATTTAAAGGAAATGGGAACTTCGTGGGCGGTGTAAAAAGGGAGGCTTTGAATAGATTGGGGTGGAGGAGGAGCGTGCGTAGCTGTGTTGGCCTCAGGCGGCTTGGTGCTGCGATGAGTTGTTAGTAGTAGTAGTAGTATATATTATACTGTCCTTGAGGTTTTGTTTATATTTACGAACGTATTTTTTTTTTAGAATTACATCGTATTTCTATGGGTTGACACATACGTGCAATGATTAGTATTTTAAATTCTACAATTTTGATTTATTTTTCATCTTCAGGGTTATCGATTTTTTTGTTTTGCGTCAAACCTCTAGCGCTTATTCTTCTTTTGAAACAGTATATTATGCTTATTTTTTGTATTTTGGATTATGCCACGCCAAAATATAATCGAAATATAATCAAGTATCAATATATAAGTAAAATATATCGAAGATATCATTATTTGAGACCAAACGATATTTTCCAATCATCTCATATTCATAGTGGCCAATTTTTCACCATTGGGTTTAGCGTTTTTTAATTCTTGGTATTCAAGGATCATTTTAGCACGTTGATTAATTTATTCTTATGATCTTAGTTTTTAAGCAAAAGGACTGTTTGTTATTGGAATCCACGTAGCTTAGATTACATAGCGGTATACAGGTCAATCATTCTCATTATAAGCAATGAAAAGGGGAAGCATTTCAATTCAAGAACAATATCCTTAGGTAACTAAACTGTAATAGATCTTTGTTATTTCGACAGTATTTGGAAATTGGGCTTTGATTTATTATCGTATCGACGCCTTATGGGGTCAATTTATGAGGGATATTGAATGCCATTTGTAGAGGCTCATTTTTTTTGTTGACTTTTATTTGAAAGGATATTTATGGTTACAATTTGCACGAAAGCCCTTTTTGAATTTCACTGTCAGAATTGGTTGCTAAGAATTAGCATTTTACATAGGGTCACTTTATCTGCATAGGCCATTTATAACTCTTAGAGACGTGATATAAATTTGGTAGAAATTGCGAAAAAATATTTTTTTTGGTCTCGCTTGGTGATTTGCAGGGGTCTTTAAATAATTAAATTTATTTTAAGCGTCAGAAAATTGCCTTCTGTTCCCATTGGCTATTTTTAATTTTCTTTTTATTTTATTAATAGGGATGATTTTTTTTTTGATAATTTAATCTTTTCGTAAACATCACGGATCTTGCATACAGATTAATGATCCATCTAACTCGCCACGGAAAAGATGTAATTTTACTTAAATTTAACTTCTATTAAGGAGTTTTTTGCCAACTTCTTGAGTTCATGTGTCGACTCAAATAATTGGCGACAAAAAAATTTTTCTTTTAGTAGGCCTATATGAACGAATTTGAAAGATTATTCAAATCTGATTCGGTTATTAGATTGACGGAAATTGTTTCTGCATGCTAACAGCAACGTTGGTTATAATTAATGGGATAAAAACTTGTACATATTTCCTTTGTCGAATAAGTATTTTCAGGTTGTCAAGTATTTTATAAATTTTACAGCGAGTGAGGTTGGCTACTTCCAATCATCTTTTCTTGTGATTAAATTCGGACAACTTTATTGTTCTTCGAAAGCATGTTATTTTCGTTGATACTTGGGTTAAAGTTTTTTTGAGCTTTACTATTAGAAGCGGTTATTTATTGTTTAGGCAATTAAACGTTGCGTGTCTTTTTAGTGGATATTATCATAATGCTAATGATGATAACAAGTTATTACTAAAATAAGGTTTTACATTTGACCAATTGTTTTAGCAGTTTGTCAAGAATTCTAATGTCGAAATGTAGTAGTAAAAATACTGCATACGCCTTATACTCGGATATGTTATCAGATAATATTAATTTCAGAAGAGGTAGAATCTATCCTAAAGGAACTGTCATTTTATCAAACATCCACATATAAATAATCAAGCCTTCCGAGGTTCGATACACCGAAGGCTCCTCAGATCGGCACCTGAATACTCCATTAAAATTAAAAGTAATTTTTGAATTATCGTGGTTTAGGGTTAAGCATTGATACACAATTGAACTCAGCACATGGAAGGGATCCTCGTGTACTGAGGTCAATCGTCTTCCAGGCGATCCCCAGTGATCCTCATGTTTACCTTCTCCGGGGGCTGCTTGGGATAGGTGAAGCTAGGATGGCTGACCACTACATTCTCTCTTCTATGACTATTTATAATATAATTATATATATTTTTTTTATAATCTGGGAAATACTATATTCTGATCAGCAGAAATTTAGTTAATCTAGTTTAACGAGTTTGCGCTCGATTTTTTAGGCTATTTGCTATATTTTATCGCTAAACGCTATATCCTATAGGGTGTAACCACTTTACTGTATTAAACTTGTACAAAAATTTTTTTTTAACGAGAAAGGGATTTTTACCTCCCTTTTTTTAGTTCAATTAATTCCCATGATTGATATTCCTTAGTTTTCCGTATCATCTGGTAATGGTTGTGTTTTGGGCGTTCCTTGTGGTGCAGAGACTTCTCAGGAATCTTGGCCCGTTGTAACATTTGCTTGGGCGTTGGGGTATTGGGTCCTCATAATTATATTATTGTCCGTTGGAGGATTTTGTTGAATAGATTCCACTTGGGGTTTGATATGATGATGCCAGGCTTGGTTTGGGATTGCAAAATACGCGGGTTATGATGGCCTTTCGTTGTAATTGTTAGCAAGAATATTTTCCAAATGGGGATTGAGGGGTAGGTCAATTTCAACGGTAAAATATGTTGCCACCATCTTCTCTAAGTTTGAGCAGAATTCTCTTTGTTTTTTAATTCTCTGGTAATTTCAACTTGGTTTTTCCTTCAGTTGTTTCTCTAAATTGTCCTGTTGGAGTTTGATTATTTCTTTCTGTGCTTTCAAGTTGTCGTATTTATGTTATTAGTCTAAAAGCTTTACTCGTTTGGGTGCCAGGGCTTCTTGTATCGCTATTGTCGCAGATAGAACAGTACTGCTTCTGTAATCTTGCACTTTTTTGCCAATTTCTTGCATTTTGTTGTATAATAGTTGTAATTTTAGGACCTTGTCGGGATAATTATATCCCTTAACAAGCGTGGCGTCGCTTATTGATTCCATTTCACTCTGGATTTTTGCGGTCTGCTCCCTAACATCCATAAACTGGGTCTCGATTAATTTATCCATTTGTTTAGTTACTAGGATCTCATTTATTTTTTTGTTCATTTTTTCTTGGGAAGCCTTAACTTCACTAAGAGATTTAAGCGTGGCCTCCATCATATTTTCGATTTTCAGTCTTTCAGTTATCAATAGTGCCGAGGCGTCTAGAAGTTTCGATCGTATTTGAAATAGCTGGTCCATATTCGTTCTGTCTGTAACGGGGTGGCACTAGGTATTTTTCTTTTTGGAGGAGGGGTTGAACAATTCTTGTTCTTCTTCTATCTTTAGGGTTTTTTATCAAGCCGGGATTCAGTTTATCTGGAAAAATTAACTATTAACTTCTTTCGACCTTTTATGGATAGTTTTCGTTGAAATGTCTTATTCATATACCTTTGTTTTAGGGTTTTTTTTCTTTTTTCAAGCTGCTCATTTCGTCTTAATATTACTTTATGAGTTTTTGGGGTACTTGATCCCTAGACGTATTTCCATTTATCTGTTTTTTTCCTTACTCTGCCAGACTTTGTGGTAACTTCTTGTTCGCTTTCTGGCGTTTTATTCTTTTTTGACTTTCCCGTAGAGATTAGGTCAAATTTCTTGTACTATTTCAATAGGAATTTTTGACCTTTTACTTTAGCCGCTTTCGCATGAGCCGCGGCAGAAGCCGGTTTTCGCTTTTGTGCATCTTGGGGCTCACCAAGAGCTCATTCATCGTCGGATTCAGTAGAACTAGTTCCTGAGGATTCATCATTAGGGCTTTCTGGGGTGGTCCTTTGCGATTTAGGAGTATCACCAGCACTAGTTTCATATATTTCGTCTCTTTTCGAGGTAGAGGGTTGATTTTTCATTTCCTCGCGTTGAACTCCTGTTTCGGGGGAGTTAAAAGATTCTTGAGAACTCTGGGAGGAGTTGAACGTTTGTGGAGAGCGTCTCCATTGTTTGAATGCCATATCCTCTGGGGTTGGGGTATTTTTTGTAACAAGGTATGTTGCCAGGAGGCTGATTCCTTGGGCTTGACTTTGGATACCGTTATGTGATGGTATTGTCCTAGATTTTCATCTTCAGGGTATTCCTGGGTCCAAGGCAAGGTACTTTGCCTTGTTTTTATAGGATAATTGATAATATCCATGGTTTCTCTCAAATTTTTATATTTCCTTTATTTGTATCCCTGGGTGGAGTTTTCCTTATTTTTGCACCCAGGGTTTCCATAGCTCTGTTTAATTCATCCTGTAACGACAGAGGTCTTTTTATTGGGGTTGCTGGTGATACAATATCGTCTGGAAATCTTTTGGGGGGACATGGGGTTGAAATTCTATCGGGGAAAAATTGGGTTTTTGGGGACAGCGTATAATCTAATTCCTCCGAGCTTTCTGATGACGAACTTTCTGGACCTTTCGGGGTTCTTATTGGTATGGGTATTAAGGGTTTTATTTTGGGGATGACTAGATTTTTCATGGCTAAAAATTCTTCAAAGTTTTCCTCGTCGCTATGATTCTCGAAATAGTTTTGTTTGAAATTGAAAGGTTTTAACTCGGCTAGCCTTGACTTAGGGAATTCATTTTCCGCGTTTGATGAATCTGAAGATGAGGGTTTGGGTGCCCACTTAACTGGGTATTTGGCTCCTTTTATACGGCTAACATGTGCCTTATAAGTTCTTCCGTTGTCTGGGTTTATCATTTTAAAAGTAAAATCATTGTCGTATTTTTTGATTATTCTGTAAGGTCCCGAATACTTATTGGAAAGTTTTTTGCCTTCTACCTTTGCTTCATTTTTTAGATAGACACAGTCGCCTACCCTAAAATTTATCTTCCCTTTGACTTTGGACCCGTTTCTCAACTCTTGGTTCATCTTACATTTTTCTAACTCTTGTTTAACTACTTTATAGGTTTTCCTCATCCTATTTATAAAATCTTGCTTATAGTCCTCGGTATTATTGTAATACTGTCTGGATTCTATAATTTCCTGATAAGGTATTTTGAAATCGCGTCCGAACAAAAGTAAAAATTCACTTTCTTTAGTTGTTTCTGAATAGGCGGTAATAATTACATTGGTTAAGTAAGGTAGATATTGATTCCAATCGTTTCGATTGTCTTTTGTATAAATACTCAAGACATTGGAAAATATTTTGTGCCTATTTTCAATTTTTCCATTAGCTTGGGGATGGTAGGGATAGGTTAATAATTTTTCTATTTTAGGGAAACTCATTAAATCTTTTGATACTTTACAAACGAAGTTACTTCCATTATCACTAATAAGTTTGTTAGGGACGCCAAATTTTAAAAATATTTTTTGCTAACGCTTTACCTGTGGCGTATGCGCCTTGATTTTTCAATGCTTTGGCAAAAGTGAAGCCGGTAAAATGGTCTATAACTGAACCTAAGTATGACCTCGGTTGGAAACAGGTAATCCTCCGCTGGTCCCGTATAAATCGAATGAAACGATATCGAAAGGAAACCTTGCTACTGGCACTCTTCCCATCGGAGGATTAGGATACGTTTGGGGATTTTTCCTTAAGTTACACGCTTCACATGTACTTTATAAAATCTTTAAGTTTTGTTAACGACAACGGTACATAAAAATATTGTTTTAACTTATGAAAGGTTTTAGTTATTCCTAAGTTTCCACCTATATCAGAATGGAAATATTCAAAGGCAGGTATTATTAAGCTTTTGGGCAGTACTGGGACTATTAAAGTTTGATTTCTATTTGTTTCATCTGTTACTATCCTGCAAAGGATTTCTTCGTCCAAATCATAATAAAAATTGTCTATTTCCCTTCTCAGGGCTTTGAACTTATCGGGGAGATTAGCGGAATTCACAGAATAATTAATGAGAGTCAAACACATTTCATCCTTAACTTGGTTTTCTTTTAATGTTAGCTATTGATAAGGGGCTATGATTGACTTCGTCTCCTTCTATTTGGACTTTAGGTTTATTCTTCTTATGTTTTCGTTTACTGGAATGAATGGAATTCATTTGTTTAGTTTCTTTATCTGAGGAGTTATTCTCAAGATATCTACTTAGGTAATCACAGGGGCATTTTGTATACCGGTCACATGTTCAAATTCGTAATCCAGATCTTGGATTTTCATTATCCATCTAGCTAAGATTCCAGTTGGATTTTTGAATGTGCTTAGGTACTGTAAGCTTTTATGGTCCGAACGTAGTTTAAACTTTCGGCCCACTAAATAATGTCTGAATTTGTCTAAATGGTAGATTATTGCAGAATAACTTCTTTCGCCTTTCGATAGAGTTCTACTTGAATAGCATATTACTTTCTCTATATACTGAGGGGGTTTTTGTAAGGGATTGGGGTAGTTTTCTATAGGGATTAATTGGGAAAGGATTGCATAGATGCCCGTAGCTGAGGCGTCAGTGGTGACTACAAATTGTCCTTTTTCAAAGTCTGGTAGCGACAATACTGGTTCAGAAGTAAGTGCTTTCTTGAGAGTATCTAACAAAGTTTGAGCTTCACTTGACCAGGTAATATTTTGGTGGGTCCCTTTAGTCAGGTCCGTTAAGGGTTTTGCAATTTGGGCGTAGTTGCGTATAAATTTCCTGAAATAACTTGTTAAACCAATAATGGCTCTCAATTGTTTTATAGTTTTTGGCGGTTTGAGATTCTCTACGCATTTTATCTTCTCAGGGTCCGGTGATATTTGATCTTGGGTCACTATCATTCCTAAGAATTTTATTTCGGGTTGAAGTAAATTTACTTTTTCAGGTCTATATTTTAGATTACCCTCTCTGAATTTTTCGAAAACTTTGGTCAATGTGTTTAAATGGTCCTCTGGGGTTTCTCCTATGCAGATCACATTATTCACAAAATGGATGATATTTTCTATACCTCGTAATAAGTGTAACAGAGGTCTACATAGTGCACTTGAACTAGTTTTGAGTCCGAAGGGTACTCTTAAATATTCATAAGAACCACATTCAGTCGTCAAAAAGGCCGTTTTATAAACGTAATTATCTGCTATCTTAACCTGATGATAACCTTGTGTGAGGTCGAGAGATGTAAAAATTTTATTTTTGGTCGAGATGGAGTCTAGGATTTCATCAATTCGGGGCAGGGGAAATTTTTCGCTAACTACCTGCTTATTTAAGGCTCTATAATCTACTACAAGCCTAAGGTCTTTGTTCTTTTTTGGCACTAGTATAACAAGGGCTGAATACGGGCTTATACTTGGCCGTATAATATTGTTTCTTTCTAATTCGCGGATTTTATTTTTTAACCAATCTTTGTAGGGATGAGGGATGCGATAGGGCTGTTTAGCTACCGGCAACCCTGTAGTTTGGATACAATGTTCATAGAACGGTATCAATCCAATGTCTTCTTCACATGTGGAAAATATATCTCTAAAATTCCAGAGCAATTCACATAATTTTTCTTTTAATTGCGTATCTTGGATATGGTCTAATTTAAATTTTTCCAAAAATTGGGTCTTGTTAGGGGGTACCTATTCTTTGGATTGCTAAGACCGATGCTATTAACTAATCTTTTCTTGGAGTTTTTCCATTTGTTTAGCTCGTGCTCAGAAATCACTTGTATTTCAACGAGGCATGTTCCCTTTTTTAATGTATCCGTATCATTTTCATGTGTATTAGTCAACCAAATAAAACCTTCTCCTTTCTCATATAAAATGATCTGTTCCTCACAAAATAGATTTTCGGGGATTTCTCCACACGGGGATGCAAACCAAATTTCGGAATTGTCGTTTATGCGGGTGACCATTTGAGAGATTTGAGCTCTTTGCATTGTTTTTGGGGGATTTTTGTTTTACGCACCGCGAATCCATAATATTTTTCTTCCGAGTCATTTTCTATTAAGTTAAGATTGGAGCTTGGTTGCGTCAAGTCTTCCGCTTTTGGGGTTGGCTGTAAGGGGACAGTACTTGGATTTATTATTTCGTTCCATAATTCTGCTATTTTCTTATTTCTGTTTGTCTATACTCCTGCATTTTTCCTATCTTTGCTTTCATTGACTTGATTCATTTGTTGCTTGAGTTTCTCCCACAGGACGAGAGATGGGGTACAAAAGACTTTATTCTATTCACTGTTGCTTCCCCTCTCTCCACGCGTTGGAAAATAGGATCGTATGGATACACGAGTCTGTTATTTGCTATATCTAATAACACTTTATTAAATTTTAAGAAATTAGCACCAATTATAGCCTCATATGGGAAATTCTTGCATATTATGAAGTTTGTAGGAAAGATTCTATTATCTTTTGTCAACTCTAAGCATATGGAGCCTATTGCTTCCAGTCTATGTCCTGTGACGTTAGTTAAACTGGGAATATTGAAATTTTTCCGTCGCTTAATATATACTGGTAGTCTATTAAATACATTCGAGTTTATTATGTTAACTGATACACCGGAATCTTTTAACGCTTTGAAATTAATACTTGCAACACCAAAATTATTTAATATAGGTAATATGTCATTATTATCACTTAAGGAAAGTACAACTACTGGAAGGGACCTATAAAAAATACTGGCCTCCAGGGTCCCGGTTAATTTTCTTGGGGGCCTAATTCGTTTCCCTGTGCACTTATTTAATAGATTGGCGTTGGACATTGGGGTTCGGAGGGAGCTTCCCTAGTAAGTTGGTTGACATTTGATTGTCTTGGTTGCCATGTATTGTTGCGTGGGTTGGGATTTCTTGTGCCGACGGCTCGCGGCATTTGTTCATTTTGTATTGACGAAAAATTTCTTCCGTTTCCCGAAAAATTTCTTTCGTTTCCCGTCGGGAAAAAATATCCTCTGTTATCGCTCGTATTCCTGTTAAATCTAGTCGGATACACTGTCCGTGAATTAAATTGGTACATTTTTTGTCGCGTATTTGGGTTGGGGAACCGATAATTACTTTGTCGGTTGGGGGAAGGATTTGAATATGCAAATCCTTGTTGGTAGGGGTTGCGGAATGATGGGAGGCGTAGGGGGTTATTTCTATAACTACCTGACCCATTGGCATTTAAATTTGTTCTCCCGAACAAACGGTTATTAAAACTGGGGGTTGCTGGTGTATAGTTGTTTCAAGTACGGCATTCCCTGGCAATATGTCCTTGTTTATTACATGCATAGCATATAATTGGGGGGTTGTTTACGTAGTTTGCCGTGTTCGTGGGTACGAAACGTACAATCCTTTGCCTGGTAGGGGCTGGAGATCTGTTTTGGTTCGGTTTGGGTGAATTATCTCTCGAAAAAAATCCTGGGGAAATTCCTCGTGATCGTCCCGGAGTTGAATCTTCTACATTATTTATTCTTGACTTATTGTGATTTGCCACAATCGAGTCAATTTCAATCATTCTCTCTACTTCCTGAACTGCCAGCTCTAACGTTTGAATATTTTTTTATATTAACATTCGGTACAGTTTGGGGCTCAATCCTTGCATGAAGCATTTAGTACAGTTTTATCATATAAGGAACCGGATTCTTTCCCATATTTAGCCTCAATGGATACCATTTTCTCGGAACGCTCTTAGCAATTTTTCTATTGAGTTTATTTGAAGGTTGTTATCTTCCCCTGTTGTATTTTCTATTTGCTTTAGGAGTGTTAATGCTTGCCCCTTAAGTCTCATTAATAACATGCCTACTAATGATTTTAAGTCCGTTTTAGTTACTTCTACGAATTGGTTTAATTGGATACTAAATTCATCTACGTCTGAGTCTCCGTTATATGAGGGAAGGGATTTTGAAATTTCTACTGTTTTTGCAATAAGTTTTTGCTTTAACAATTTTTCGTTTGGATCTAACGACATATTGATTGTTTGTTTTTTTCTCAACATAAATTAAAATTCGGCACTGTTTTTTTTATATAATTGAAATCTTGACGCTCCAAATTATATTTTTTGTTACTATTTTAAGGGACTTAGACCTAACTAAATATTGCACTTTAAATACTGCACAAAGTATTGCACTTTCTTTATGTGTATTATTTCTCAATAATCTTTTTTTGTAGAAAATTTTGTCCTTGTGTTTTGCTCCTTTAAACAGGCCGCGCCACTTCTAATGGGGGGGGGGGGTTTCAATTAAAAAGTTTTGTTCTTATTTTCTTTATTGATTGCTTATGTGGGAATTTTCAACTCTTGATTTCCTCTGGGGATTTTCAATTAAACTCTTAGTTGGTGGTTCGCGAGTAGCATACCAGAGTAGAGGGGGAACTTCGTGTGTGGGGAGCTTAAACTAGCAGTTCAAATGGGGAGCATATATTAGTGGCCATACTGAGTCGAAATCAGATTGAAAGGAATCAGGTTCCCTTGAGAGTGACTGGAGCCACAAGGACTATCTATCTTGAGAAATACTAACATAAAGAGAATAAAATAAGAAAGTAATGTATTTATTTTTACTCACATGATCGGTACAGAGCTTGACGGGAATAAAAAAAAAACTTCGAAATCAAGGACACTAAGATAAAGCCGTTGACTGAGGCAATACAGGTAACAGTTAATTCACTAATAATAAATGATTTCAGAAGTTCATTCTAACTGCAAATAGGCTCAAATAAGACTGTTTCTAGACTCACATAAAACTCATCATAGATTCTTAATAGACAGATAATCGACTCCCAATAGACTGCTTGAAACTTGCTAAGTTCGAAGGTACTATACTCTGAGATTTAGCCGAAGGTTACATTCGGCCGTTGCTGAAAAGCACACTACACTGGTTCTATTGGTTCTGATTCTATGTCCCCCCATTACTATTGGACAGTGATGTACCAATAAGCTAGTCGATTTTAACTAACTTTTGGTACGATTTATGACTCTTTAAAACTTCACTTTGGAATTTTTCTTAGCGGAATAAAATTCTACCTTGTAATTAGAGCGGGATACATAGTTCTACTTTTGTATTAAAAAAAAACTATTTTTTAAAGCTTTACCTTGTAATTACAGCGGAATACATAGTTCTATTTTTGTATCTCGCGTGACCGTTTTTTGTATAATAATTTCTACCTTCT